>CAAKHC010004794.1:4400-19264 GCA_901007825.1 Macroramphosus scolopax | reverse complement strand
GGGGGGGGGGGGGGGGGGATTAAATGAAGGCAAAGGTTACTAGAGTTTGGGCTTCACGGAGGAGTTAAGAAACAGACGAGTGTTTCACATTGATTTGACCGATCTACAGAAAAGAGGATGAATTGTTATTCTCTGCTCTTAATTCAACATTACTAAAATATGATAATCTGTTAATCATGAGGTTAACTGGACTTCTGGTCAAGTTTCTAATCCGCTGTGTTAAAACTGCAGTTTGGGAAAGAACTGAACATATAAATTATATTTCGTTTTCAGTGTGTACCTGGTAACACTTGGGTGATAATTTCATATTTCAAAGCACAAATGAAGGAGCTCTTTGATTCTGCTGGAGTTTTGGCAAATAAGCCAATTCAGAGACCAGACTGTGTCCAGTCCAGAAGTTTTATCTTGAATGCGTTGCCATGGGTGGTTGTCTCACCTGTACAGTTGGGGACAAGACATCTTCAGTGAGGGGGGGGTCAGACCCAGCTTGCTCTGGTTCCTCAGCTTCGTTCTCCTCACCAGGTCCTTTACTCTGCCCCATGTGTAGGTTTCACTCAGCTGAGAAGCACAAACGAATAATAATGTAGACTGTAACATTTAGAAACTACAGTTCTTAACACAACAGGAACCCACTGATGAGAGGCAGACACACATCACCAACATGTTGGTGTGGGAGGATCCTCATTTTAGATAAAGTGACGTCGTAGCACTCATAGGGTGGAAGTCATAGATGCTACGAGAGACATCGTGTTAGATCTTTACAAACATTAGTTTGCAGCAGCTGTTCTTCTCCTGCTGCATTAATTACAGCTGGGGACTGAACTGAGGTTTGACTCTGCAGTTTTACATTATTAGTCCAATTTTCATATTCACCATGAACAACACTGCGATGCCAGTTCTGCCATTGCTGACCGACTCCTGCACTGAACCTAAAGCACATGACTCACCCTCCGATGGGGGAAGGAGAGCGCCTCAGTGCTGTCAGAGAGAGAGCGTTCCTCCCCCTCGGTGTAGCTCCGTCGGTTCAGGCCTCTCCTCCACAAACCATCACTGCTCCTGTCTGAAACACACAGACACACGGAGTTGTTAGAGTGTGTGTGAGCTGTTTGTCCTTGAGGTTGAAGTTGTGCAGTCGATCCCTCTTTTATCTCCCTCACTCTGTCATGACGTCCTGTTCTTATGTGTGAATGTCACTCCCATTGAGGTTTCATCTACTTTGAACAAGCGGACGACCGATAAGACATTAAAGAAGAATAAAGGGACGTATCAACTACATAAATGTCCAGTGAAATCAAATATAAAGAAAGATTATAAAGTATTGAACAGTGTTTATCTGCAGAAAGCAGCATCTCAAGTTTCTGGGGGAGAACCAGAATATCTAAACATGTTAATAAATGAAAAATAAGCTACTACAGGGTGGGTAGTTAAAGGAATAATTAGCAGATAAAATGTTTATGATGCTTATGTGCATGATGTTTATCAAGCTCTTCTCCGTCATCCATTAACGATACAACAACAGAATCTTTCTTCAACACCACGTGTGCCATAAAATAAATCAACACATGGTGGTGCTGTCGCCATCGTTTCGTATGTTCAGTACAGAAGTAAGTGGAAGCTGCTTCCTTCCTTTCTGTCTTACAGTCTTTGAGACGTTCATTGTGTTTTGATGTGTTTCAACACAGTGAACCACGTACACATCACAGCAGAACTCAGAGAGACGGTTACAGACATCAACAGCCATGTTTTCACCTGCTGGATCTACTTATTGTATAGTTGATATCCTTCATGAACCGCGATCCTAGTGTCCTCATTAAATACAGTATATTGAGGTTGTTTCATGTCCCAGTTACATGAGCAGTTTTCTGTTGCTGTAGCTTTAAGACTCACCCAGGACAGTTGGGATGTGTTCAGGTTCAGAGGCGTTGAACCAAAACACTTTGAGCATCACTTTAAAGACAAACAAAGTCAAACACAGGAATTTAGGCAACTAGCCTACAAACTATAATTCTGAATTATAACATGTTTCATAAGAACTTTAATTCCGGTTTGGTTTGCTGACTGTAGTTTTTATCCGTGTGTCGGAAGCCTTCGCTCGCATGCTGAGGAGGAAGTGATTGATGACTGTTATGACAAATGGTGATGGGAATCAGCACAGGTCTGCTTTTTGCCTCAACTCTCCACACGTGATGTAAACACATCTCCCATTATCACACGAGCTCCGTTTCCACTGACCGTGACTCCCTCCTGGACCAGGGAACACTACAGCTCGGTCTTCAGCATTTGTAAACAAAACCATGAAAGACAGTTAATTAAAAAGTTTGGATATTTTCTGTGAACCATTGCAGCTCCGAACCCTCTTCTTGGCTGTGATGAACTGGGCCCTGCACCTGTTCCTGTTCACATGTTTCTACATTACACTACAGTAATTTAAACTTGGCAGGGGCATAACTATCCACTTCTTTCTTTTGGCTTCCCAACCTCTTCTCTACATCCAGTTTCCTGCCAGTCAGAGGAGGAACAGAGGCATTCCGGAGTCCATGGGACATAATGTCTTCCCATCATGAGCAGGATGCCAGGAATTCTGCACAAGTCCCTGCTAGAGTTATAATCTCACCTTCCCTGCGGGACCACCAAACGGTCGGCCACCATCCGCCTCAGGCAGCAGGAGTCTCAATGAAAACACTAGTTATACTAACATTCAGGGGGATGACGGTGTTGCTAAATGACTCAGACCAACGAGAGCTGGTGTCTAATGACAAGGTAAACACAGAGGCAGGAGAACATGAGGGGTTCCTGCAGGGCCGGGGGGGCCAAACAGCAATACTGCAAAAGCTTTTTAATCAAATATCTTTTAGACCCATTTGAGGAACAGTGAAATTAAAACATGAATACGTTGTTATTTGTGTGTGTGTTTATTGACACATCCTACTGAAGCAGGTTATTAAGTGCTGATCTGACTACCAGGAACATCGTCAGTCATCTCTACATGTCAACGCTGTGGTTCTGTGCTCTGAACCCTGATCAGATGGTTCGGGTTCAGGAAAGATCATGTTTGGTGTAAAACCTCACACATGGCAGCACGCAGATGTTCTGCGCGTCTGATTCACACACAATCAGGTAGCTTCTGGTATCATCGGCATCAGACACTGAGGCTCATGACTCATTGGTGTTTGACAGGCTGAGATGAGGACGAGCTCAGCAGCCCTCTGATAGAGCTAACTGGTCTTACTGGGAGACAGAACATCTCGGGGCTAGCTTGTTAGCTTCCTTAAATACATCCCGCTACGCTTCAGGACATTCAGGCCCTCGGGACACACTTCACCTCACTTGTGTGAAAGTTGAAACTGTTTTGAACGTCTCTCTCAAGTTCATTCTTCACACAACTTCAACCATCTTCCATGTGCAAAACTCAATGAAACAATGAGACATGTTGGCCAGGTTGGTTCCGTACAATTTCCTACATTTTACAAAAACAAGATAAAAGTAAATATGTTACCTCTCCTGGTTGACATGAGTGGCTGCGGGGTGACCTCGGGGATGGTGGAAAGGTCAGAGACGGTTCCACTGGGTGACAGAATCTCACTTCTGGGATGTCTCATCTGTGTGTCCTTGAAAGCCAGACTGGCTGCACCACAGTTACAGTGGTGCTGGAAGAAATCCTGTTAGGGAGAAGACAGGTTCAACTCTCTGGCCTTCTTATTCAGCATTTACACTTCAGGAGTTACCACGGATGTATCGGGCTACCTTGTTATTCAAAGATAATGATGTATATCAAGTGGGAACCACACTGGTTTATCTTCTGCCTGATGATGGATGACCTCAGCTATTGTTAGCTGTCGACAGCATTACTAAGCTCATAGTTTAAAACTGTCTGGCCTTTAATTAACTATTACTTTTAATAGTGTGGATGAGGTCAGCTACACTGACCTGTGGGGCTGAGGTCAGCTGTGTGTTCGGTGGGTAGAATGAAGTCTAACTATCAGTGCGGTTACATGCAGCAATTAGCATACTACATTAGCATAGCATGTAACCAGGGGTATATCGATTACATCGAGTCAGCATCGGACAAGAATCGGGCTTTTCATTATCGGATAAGAGCACCTGGGTAACTCGGTCATGACTTGATGCCAACACCATGTAAACACGGGAATCGGGAAACTCATTCTCGCATGCGCGACAATTTCCGCCGGCGATTTTCACCTGGTAGTGGAAGGAGACAACGAAAGCACGAGCGAAATCATAAACAGAGGCGTTGTTCCCGGACGACGTCAAACGACACCATGGCTTACCACCTGTCATGAATCTGTGGTTAAAGCTTGAAGAAATATTATATTCAAGACTATAATCGAACGTGGTCGGCGCTCTTCTTCTACTCTCACCGCTCTTCTTCTACTCTCATCGCAGCCAAAAGACTCGTTGTCACTTGCTGAAAGCGCTCCAGCGCCACATAGCGTATCGGAGTGGTATGATGTAATTGCGATACCGGGTAAGCTACCTCATGGAAACGTACTGAATGTGTTTATACTGTGAAGAGAAGCACGTTTCTTCACTGCTTCAGGTCGTGATAGGTCACAACAACAGTAGTAAAAGTGCAAAACTGGTATTTTGTGCACATAAATCAAGAAGTTTTGTTGAATAAGGTGTTTGTTTATTTATGCAATATAAAATTTCATAAATTATTTGAAGTTTATAAGAAGATTCAACCATTTTATTTATTAGAGTTAATGACCATGAGTTGTTTGAGAACTATATAACTATACATATATAGTACAATATGACTGAGGTGGATTAAAGAATAAAGCCAGGTGATGAGACGTTATCTGCTCTACTGTGTGGGGGGGAATGAAGCGTCTGTTTGTACAGAGTCCGTGTTCAGACACACACACCCCCTGAATTGTTTCATCATGCAACCCGCATGGCTCGTTATGTCATTTCCAGATTTTGGCCAAACAAAGTCTCGGCCCGCTTGGGAGTTACCTTTCACCTACTGTTGATACAAGTCTGAGACGGGCCTCTGGAACATCACGTCCAAGTGCACATTAACCTGCACACACACACACACGTTTTCTCTCCTGATATAATCACAGAAGCTCCTTTCTCACAGTTTTATTACATAACCACTATATTCTCAGAGAGTTACGGGGGTAGATGAAGGCACGCTGCTGTAGTGCCTGGTGGTATTCTGTTTTTGTTAAACCTCTAGGTATTCAAGGTTCAACTGAAACACACTTATAGATGACGACACCTCTTCTTTTTATCACTGAGATTTCCAAAACTTAGTGTGCATAGTATGCAGCTACAGTGTGGCTCTACTGACATTGATTAGAAAGGTTTAATGATGTATGATTTAATAGTTATGAGCCAAAATGTAAACTGTTATTACAGTAGATAGATGTCCAAACCGACCCGCTTGGTGTAGCTGCTGTAGCTTTTACAATATTTGTGCAAGAAATAATACGATCATACGTGTTTAACGATTTAAGACGTATGCAGAGCGATGAGTTTGAAACGGGTTTGGCCTACATGAACAGAATACCAGCAATAATAAAGATCCACTCAAGCAGCCTATTGGAAAATAAACCAAAAACAAAGTCGGGACTTCCACTATGTTCATACTAATATAACCCAGCAGGGATGGAAGAATGATGGTTGACTGGGTTTACGGCTTGTGTGGTCTGATATCTTAAGAGAGGAAGAATCAGGGCAATTACAATCGGGTTGCTCATACTGCTGGACCCTGAAAAAGAAAGATCAAAGCTGCAGCAGCAGAGATGGTATCTGCTATGGGTGGAGCTGCAGGAAGGCGTGATCCCAACTTTACTGTAATGCAAACAGAAGAATATTTTCCCGGACAATATTTTCCTGCTGCGTTTCTTGACCCAGATAAGCCAAGATGAGAGACAACAAGTCAGAGATGTGCAGTGTTAAGGAAAACACACCTCTTTAGTCTTTGTCATTCTGCCATCCTTCTGTAAGCAGCAGATTTGCCTCTGCAGCCGGAGGTTGGTCTCCTGCAGCTGACCGATCTTCTCGATGAGCTGGCAGATGTGCTCCAGGTACCCGAGTCCTGAGCCAAGAGGGTTGGAACTGGATTGCAGTGCCTGGACAAGCAGGAGGTTTGCAGGTTAGTCGGACGCCAGGAGTGACCAAGAATCATCTACTACTCTTTGAATAAGATGAAATCTTGAAGAACTGATGTACTTCTAAATAATTACCCTTTGTAAGAATATTGGATAATCAACACCTGTATGATGGACTTGACTGACACGAGGAACCTGTAATATACTTTAATCATTACATGATTTTCTAGTAGGGAAATGTTGGCTCACCCATGAGCTGCAAACATTCACATGTTTTCAGCACCAACCACCAAAAAAAAGGAACATTTTGAACTAATATTTATGGAATCATCAACATTCCTGAAAATGTCCAAACAAAAGCAGGATATGAGCTCAGCTCAGGGTCTTCGCCGCCCTCCTTTGAAGCCCCTTCCCGTACTGCTGACGCTGAACCTCGGCCATTGGGAGCACCGACGGAAACACTGGCCAAACAATGGACCAGCACCCATAACAGGCTGGATGACTGATATCATTCATTTCCTCTCAAGTACAAACCTACTGGAAGATCTGACCAGTTCCCACAGGGTCGTGTACCAGTGGAGGACAGTTTGTTTAATTGAACCTCTGTCACAGTCTGAAGATGTCTTGCTACCTGCTACATATCATACTGGACTGTATGATCCCCGGTGCTGCTGCTGCTCCTGATGAGCTGCACCTGCACAGGTGATCAGCAGCCATTCAAAGCTGCACACAGACTGATGACCTGTGTGTCCTCTCAGACTAAGAGTTTAGTCCTTGCTTTGGAATGTTGTCTCTATTTAATGACATTGTTAATCAAACCTTTTGCTCACTTGATTTAGTGTATTTGGATTAAATGTTGACAGAAAATCAGTTTCAAAGAGTTATCATCATTCTGTTGGGATTTCAGAATCCGTCTAATGAATCCAGGCTGTTAGAGCAGTCGTAGTTCCCTCACTCCCTCGGGGTTTGTTGTTGAATGGGTGTGTGTGTGAGGGGGGTCAATCATATCATCAGGGCCCGGGCGATCTTATCCCCGACTCCACAGAGACCAGTGAGCGATCTGCTGCCTGGAAGAGGGAGACGTATTCCGGAATGCCCCACTTTGCGTGCACACGCCCATATTAGAATGTGAATGCTGAAATTGGAAGAACTGGAAAGCTTGTGCTGGTGTTGACCTACAACTGTGGTTCCGGGGCTCTCTGAGAGGCTGACATCAGATTGAGAGTCTCACACGTCCCACTGGTCCTGAGATGATGAGTGAAGGTCAATGAGTGGAAATGATCCTGGACCGATGTGCTGTATAACATCTGTGGGTCTTTCATGTGCAACTCAACGTTTATTTAAAATGTAATTCATGGAAGTTCCACTTAACATCCAATAAGACCCCATCAAGTATTCTATGGTTATTCAAACAGGTAACAGCAGCTCAGACAGTTCGTAACATGTAGTTATGTCCAAAGTAGGAATGAGCTCACAACTCACGACTGGGGAACGTAATACTATCAATGTAAAGGAGTACAAATAATTTGGTTCTGCCCAAAACTGTTTGGTATGATATCATATCGATACAGTGCCAAGTGTTGCTGTCTGCTTTGAAGTCCAGAGTGTCGTTTTTATTTGGCTTCCAAAATACAGCAAATAATGAGCTGGACATGCCATTTACAAACAGTGTAACACTGAATTCAAATACTCTGTAAATACAACTAATTTAAGGTTCCTCTCTCACCGGGCCGTCCAGACTTACAGGGACACAAACATCAGCACATGTCGTCATGTAAATGTGAATTGTTATGAGTTGCTTAAAGGAGTGCAGATCTATTTCTATAGGCTCTTGAAATCTTACAAATATACAGTCGACTTTTTAATGAGTTGAGACTGACTGTTCCATTTCACATACAAAGTATCCTAAAGTAGTTCTACATGTGTTCTGTGCTCAGAACGCTGAACTGAAATGTCCCGTTACACTTACAGCAAAGTGTGTTCCAGTTGTCCTCTGCACTCGCTGTTAGGTTTGTGTGTTTAATGAAGAACTGAGTTTGTATTTTGTACTACACACAGTAAGTACAGTGATGAAGTTTACATCTAATACTCATCAGTACTAATGAGCATCTCAACAAATCACCTCTTCAGATGAGCTGGCGGGAGTTCCCTAAGTTTTTATGTATGCTGTCGTCTTATCTTGGTCATTTCAGTGACCTTGTCGATGTAGCTGTGACCCATGTTGGATGGAGGTGAAGGGACAAGAAGAGTAGAAGGATAAACACATGTCGGTTATCACGGAAAAGGTTCTTGATGTTCAAATATTTGATGGAAGAAAAAACAATATCCCCATTTTAGCAAAAATGAATTACATCATTAGCCATGGTGACAAGTGATGAATATGAGGATGATGATGGTAGGGGCCACACCACCTTACTGTCTGTCAACAATGTACCCCTACGGTCCGACATGCTATGCTCCTAAAAGCCACTGCCACATGCCGGTTCCTGACATGGGGGCCCATCAAAGAGACATTATCTGGGTAAATATGTGAGCAATTCCAGATATTTTACACCTGTGATGCGTCCAGGTGGGCCACCCCGCTGTGGGCCTGGAAACTAGTGAGGGTCCAAATGTGACGGGGGGCCGGCGGTTAGCAACCAAATCTGCAGAAGAATCTCCAGCACAGATGAACAGGTGCTGCATGACATGCAGGCCCATGACAAAGCTGCCGCTCACTGTAACACATGACACACACACACACACACACACACACCCCTGTGCTTCTGAGGACCAGACTTGTCTTCACCAAAGCCTTTGATTTTGACATAGTTCAGGAGAAGAAGCCAGGAGAAATATGTGGTACAACACCTGCTGTAAAAATAAAAGTACTGCTGTATTTGCTTTGATTGTTTCAGCTGCCGACGTCACGTAAGAACAGTATGGAGACATAACTGCATCCACTGAAGTAAAATATTATTGTCCTGCTATATAAAGAGTGTATTATTTAAATGTGCCTGCATAAGCTGCTGCACAACATGTGTGCACTCTGTTCTTACGCATACAGACACACAGCAGTGGAAACATGCCAAACGCCACAACTACAACCTCCCAGCCTGGAACGTTGATATCGCGCATCACGCCAGCTTCACCTCCAGAGGTTTTGGTGCATTCCTGCTGTCGTAGCTGGTCTGCTCATGTGCTTTCAGGTCTGTGTACCATATGTCCAAAGCTGTGCTCAACTTGTTTGACAACAGGATAAACAAATGTGATACTTATTAACCACACAGATTATATATCTTTAAAATTGTTATGGATCCTTCAGGCTCCCGTAGAGAGATAAAGGAGTCAACTGTTTTAGATGTCGGTGTTGTTATTGCTCTAACAATCTCCTGTATGCTGTTGGCGTGTTCAGTATCTCTGTTCAAAAAGCGAAATGGGAAAAAATGTTTGAACTATTTGTTTGATTTCTACAGTTCGTCTCGATCTAGTCGCAACAGAAGGGAAGCTTACGGCTGTACAACATTCCCCGTCTAATAGCTGCCGGTAATGAAAGACAGGCTCAAGGCTTTTTTCATCACATCAAACAGTCGAACATGACTGAGCAGCCTCCACAGCTGTCAGCTGCTCTCCTTCTGATCTGTGGTCTCATTTTGGATGTGAACAGCCTGTTTTCCTAAAACTCAATCTAGAATTTGATTGGATCCCACATCTCTAAAACAACAGGTCAAATAGGACATGAAGCACTGTCATATGATGAGACAGACAAACAAAGGTACATACACTTATTTACACCAACTTTCTGCCTCAACGTTGACCTACTGCACTGACTGTAGTTGTGGCGTTAATGAAGAAATATCAGTGTCATCAGCAGTGACCTCTGGTTTAGTTCCATCTGCTCATAATGTGTCAGCCAACCAGATTGAAGTGTTTGTTTACAACATGTCTGATTTCAGCAAATATTACTACTAATCATTATTTAAAGCACTTTTAACTTTAAACTAGCAACAAAGTCAGGCCCAAGTAAGCTGTGGTTTCCTGATTCCTGAGGTCAAAGCTTTCAGGTAGATGTTTGACGTCACACTCTTACTTCACTGAGTCTGCAGCACTCGTCCATGTATTCCTCCAGGCTGTCACTGGTGGTGCTCCTCCTCAAAGGCTCTGGATCAAACCCGCTGCCTGCCGTGTCATCATAGACTCCTGCTGACCTCGTGTTCTCTAAGTTCTCCTCCAGCTGTTCGGACATCTCTTCATCTCTCTCAGGGTTGAATCCTGAAGACTGATCCTCGTCCAGGTTCGCACCAACCTGCAGTTCTGCTCTCTCTGTTGAAGTGATAATCTCCTCTGAGGTTATATGCACATTGTCATCGTTTGTCCTCAGACTGTTGTCAAGAGAGGTCTCTGAGGGTTTAATGTCCGAGCTTGGCTCATGTGTGGCTAGTTCATCGGGGAGAGTAGTAGGGTCGGAGTTCAGATTGGATGAATCGCAGGACGACTCTCGACTGTGGACCGTGAAGCTCTGCACTGAGCCTGCTGGGATGGACGGGGAGTTTGCTCCACTGGGTAACTCTACTCCAGAGTCCTCTGACTCAAACTTATACAACCTCATCAGCTGAGAGTCTAAGAAAACGTCCGACAGGTAGTCAGAGAGCGACTCTGTCTGAGGCTGTCGGGACTGATTGTCATCGAGGCGGGACTTCAGCCCAGAGGCCTTGTTGGGTCCCGGGATGTCCTGTTCAGACACAGACACTGTGGAGATGGTCGACAGAGAGTCATCGGCCATCAGGAACATCTCGTTGAACAGCTTCATCTTCGTCAGGACAACCTTGCTGTCCAGTACTGTGTCTTTGTCTCCTTTCCCTGATGACAGAACAGAAAGAAATGTTATTCCAATAGATGAGGTGTACAACCAGCACATCTGCTGATTCAAGACAGTCTGTCCCTCATGTCGAAAACAACCATGTTATGCTGTTGTGGTCAAAGTATGTTTAGAAACCCAAAAACAACTTGGGTTGAAGGAGATCAAATATTAAAGTTGTGGACTGAGTCCATCTGGTCCTCACTGCACTAGATGGACAGATGGACAGTGTCTCCAACTCACGGTGCAGGTGGCTCCATGTCACTTCCTTAGAAAGCCACTAGTCCAAAGAGTCACGACATGTCGCCATGTTGAATTGAACAACTGGAGGTGCAGTGACATCTTTTACAGTGAGTCTCCCCTGGGAGTTCCACTCAGCAGCAGCTAGTTTCTGTGTGAACCCTGATCTCATACGGGGACCCACACTGGGACCTGTCATACGGGGACCCACACTGGGACCTGTCATACGGGGACCCACACTGGGACCTGTCATACGGGGACCCACACTGGGACCTGTCATACGGGGACCCACACTGGGACCTGTCATACGGGGACCCACACAGGGATCTGTCATACGGGGACCCACACTGGGATCTGTCATACGGGGACCCACACGGGGACCCACACTGGGACCTGTCATACGGGGACCCACACTGGGATCTGTCATACGGGGACCCTCACTGGGACCTGTCATACGGGGACCCACACTGGGATCTGTCATACGGGGACCCACATGGGGACCCACACTGGGACCTGTCATACGGGGACCCACACTGGGACCTGTCATACGGGGACCCACATGGGGACCCACACTGGGACCTGTCATACGGGGACCCACACTGGGACCTGTCATACGGGGACCCACACTGGGACCTGTCATACGGGGACCCACACTGGGACCTGTCATACGGGGACCCACACGGGGACCCACACTGGGACCTGTCATACGGGGACCCACACTGGGACCTGTCATACGGGGACCCACACTGGGACCTGTCATACGGGGAATAGCAGTGATCAGACCCCCTGTAAGACACTAAGTGTGGCATGTCATGGGACATAGCTAGTTTGGAGCTTTATTACTTGAAATATCAAATGTTGTTTTGGGGCATTTGATTAAATAACTGATGATGTATATCATCATCATTAAGTAGTTATATTGTGGTTGATGTTGGGGATTGATGGAAAAGTGTTCTCCTCATTCAAAATCCAAAGGATGTTGTCCCCCATCCACCCAACCTAATACCTTTGTGGACTTAAATAGCTTGATAACAATAGAGGTCTACTTCTTCTGGACAAGGAATCATGATTAACAAATGTAAAGACATTTCGTTAGTGGACATTTGCTATCCCAATTGATGCTATTATTCTCCTCAGGAGGAGAGTCCGTGCAATCGGCATTCCTGGACTTCCAGTTTGTAATGTTTTCACATGGGAATAAATGTCGCTTTAAGGCCTCAAAGGAGACGAAAGACCTTGAAATACCTGAGTTGGAGCCAAAACTCAAGAGAAGCTTAGTGCTGCCAGAGTGGATTTGCTTGACTTTAGGTATTTCAGCAACAGCCCAATTAAATAATACCTGGCACAATTACAAGTATAAATCATTTTCTGTTGCGGTGTAGACTAATTCTATTAAAGTCAGTCGGCTCATTCTGGACTGGATCCAGTGTTTTTCCCACAGTTTACAGATGGCAGCAGCATCAAGATACGTAGTGATGCTGAAACCTGAGGACTGGTATTTGAGCAATCTTGCATTCTTAGAAGCAAATACCCCAAAAACTATACAATTTGTCAGTGTCCCCGTCCTGACTGTCCCGCTTTGATCTGAAGCTCCAGTTAAGACCATTAAAGGGAGCAGTCATGTGTCCTCTCCTCTTTCTCACTGTGAGCAACTCGATACATCTCGCTGTCAATCAAATTATATTTTTCCTCTCTTCCTAAAAGGAATGACTTTTCTCAAGGGTAATGAAGTGGCCTTACGATGATTACGGTTTATTAATTTTTTTTTATTATTTATTATTTGTTGTTATTGTTCATTTTGAATAATAAGATTCTGTAGAGCTGAACAGAACCTCAACAAAAGAAGAGATTGTGTGACTTCCTGCAGGGTGAATTGGAGAACTTGCCGAGGCAAATATAAGATTAAAATGTCTTTGAAGTGGTAAATCTGAAGCTTTTATTCCCTCTGAAGGGAACTTTGAAGGAACGAGTTCTTGTAGGGGAATTCTCTGGAAAGCGTGTGGTGAGAACCTGCGCAGACGTGGAAGTCTTTAGCCCCCGTCACATCAAGGCGTGAGTGTTGCGCTGTTATTCCTCACTATTCTGTATAAAATGGACCTAAGCCGGGGGGGCGGGGTCTGTTTAGAAGAGGGAGCCGAGACAGCAGGACTGTATCACCCTTGATGCCAACACTCTTACACATCTTGCCTCTAAATGTGTGTTATCTAAAATCACACCGAGGCGAGTTATCCCGTCATCGCCGGTTTCAGTGTAAACAAGCTAAGCAGTATAATGATGCAGTCCTCCTAACACAAGTATTACAGTATCTCTGCGTACAAACAAGCACTCGGGTTATTGATAGTAGGCACTGGAAGGCAAACTAGCAGTAAGGATTAGTGGATGTAAACAATCACTTTGGAATTCCCTGTGTGAATTAGATGAGGCAGAGGGGATGTTATGATTGTGAAGGGTGGAGTTCTGCGTTGAATGATGAATGATTCTTTAGTAATTAACCAGAAACAGACAGGATGGGAGCTGATTAGAGGCTGACTGTGACTCAGAATGAGATTTATCTGCAGCTCTGCTTCTCAATAAACTGCAAAAATATCAAAAATCTGGTTTATGGGCAGCAAAATGTTCAAAATGTTTTTCACCGATAACACCGACAAACACAGATCCTGTAACTGTCCAGTGTTTTGACAACCCTGTTGTTGAATAGGAGCGGCTCTGCTCTGATAGTACAGTGTTTGGTTAGGACATATCAGCTTCCAAAGGCTCTTCCCATTGGAAACAGGGTCGGTTCTCCCACTCTGGTTCAAAACAAATACATTGCTTTGAATTTTTTCGGAAACTGTGCTCTTTCCCTGTTGCACACAGCAGGTCTGTATGAACCATCATCATCAGACGAGATAGAAAGTAGAAGTAACAAGGTTCGTCAACAGGGATCGGGAATAACATGACGTTATCAATATGTAAATAATCCAAACTATTATTATTACCTTCCTACTGAGGAGTTCTTCGTGGTCTCTAGGTAACTCCTCTGTTTCCTACATTAACTGACTCTCGCTGTGGCCTTGTCAAAGCACAGGAAATGATGATGTTTGTATTTCCCTTATCCTGATGTTTTAGTGTTACTTCCCAACTCCAGTCAAACCTTCACTCTCTCCAACAAACATTAGATGTGGTTCTGCCCTGCTGGAGGCCGCCTCACATGGGTCCCAGGGTTTTTTGGCTTTAGCTTGAGAAAACTTTTGCATTTCAGTCCCTCGTCTCTACTAGTTGAAGGACAGTGTCGGTCTGGTTCTGGATGACCACTTGACCCCAATAACACAATTCCCGGATACTGTCCCAAGTGGAGAACCCAGAGCCGACCCCTGTCCGACAGGACGACCCCTCTCCTGGATGACGACACCAGGCAGCCACTAATGTCATTAATGTCCAAGCTTGTTCCCACTAAGCATTAACTTGAAATTCTTCCGCTCTGTTTTTCTTATGAACCCGCAGATTGTCTTTGAGGAGAGACTTGTTCTTGGTGGAACTCTTTTCACCGGCTATTCGTAACAAGTCTAACCAACATTAATTGCCGGGTGAAGATGAAAGGGAAGTGAGAAAGACCTGACGAGCTGGGAGCTTCATAATTTAATGTCCAAGATCAGATGAACACAAATAAATGTATTGATAATGAAATCAATGTTTCCATGAGCCAACTAACAGCCTGAATCATGATG
>CAAKHC010004793.1:17260-34185 GCA_901007825.1 Macroramphosus scolopax | reverse complement strand
CGAGCCTCCTACAGCTTTGCAATCGCAGGATTTTGACACTCAGAGTAACCACAGTAACTGATTTAGCTTGTCTTGTACACGTCCTTATTTGTCCAAACTACACGGATGTGGCAAGTGCAAAATTAGGGGCGACCCACCAAATCCTCGATTGTAAAATACGGCAGGTTGACATAAATTGGAATCATCCTTTAAAGTAAGAACAATGTTTTTTGCAGGACATTCCACACGTGATACGGGGTTTACATGTGTCCTACCAATGCCGTGTGCTCCAGACAGCAGCGTCAGGTCAGGTTCATCCTCCTCCAGGTCGTTCAGGCTGTAGACGTGCTGGATGTCAACCTCAAGCTCCCTGAAGTCTTTCGTCAGAACACCCGGGCGTGGATGCAGGATGCCTCCTAGGTTTGGTTTGGCCAGCTGTTGCCACTGGTGCAGAGTCACGGAGCCTGGCGATGATAGTCAGAGGGAAGTTTGGTTGTACATTAACATATTATTTATAATGTTACAAAGAACTATGATTGATTTCAGACTCTTTTTCCCTTGAACACAAGAAGTAAGAGGATATATTCCTCTCATTAGGGATGTATTTAATTACTTTGGTTTTAAGTTTCATGTCACATTTTAGATATCTTTGTTTTGTAACTAAGCCAGACTCAGTCTAATAGGATAAAGCTAAAGCTTGTACCTTCCAGAGGTTTGACGATCTGCAGGCGGTCAGGTAGGTATGACCTAGATCCTCCTAAGGAGCCACAGGAATGCCGGGAGCTGCCGTTTGAGTAGTTGGTTCCCGTCGATGCTGCCGGGCTGGAAGCCAGGCTGTCATTTGGTGTTAGGAAACCACTGGAGCCCTCGTCCTCTCCACAGTTTACTGCCAAGGCACGGAGTTTGAGCTCACGCTCTACGTCAAAGAAGGGCCGTTCAGAGGAGTGGTTCTGCTGCCGGGCTGACAGGCTTTGCAACGCCGCTTCCAGGTCCTGGCCTCCCGGTGTTCCTGGTTGGCCCAGACGCTTTGATCCACCGACACTACAGAGAGAAGACAACACAGTTTCAGTAAGGCCAGAATAAGAACCTTCGTATGGGTGGACACGTGACTGAAAGAGAAATCTGGTTTAACAACCAAAAAGGGATTACTGAATTTAATGCTTCTGAGAAATATTTAAATGCAAATAGAAACACATGCAGGGCAAATATGCCACTGATCACTGAAAGAGATCAGAGACACACACACACCTGTTGTTTTCTTTTTGAGCCTGATGGCAGCTGGACTTGTCCTCCAGAGGAAGGCTGGCGTTATCAGAGCCATAGTAGCTGGTTCGAGGGGTGCTGGTGCAACTGGACTGGTCGGACACTGGGTTGGAGCCAGGCAGTCCCGGGGAGTGGCACCGAGACAACAACCTCCCAGCCTTGTTCACGACCTTCACAGTGTCGAACACTCGCCATGGGTGGTTTCTGTCAGGCGAAACAGGGCATTTTGATTGTATGGAGCTTACAGGACATATTCTGGATTTGTTAGTTACAGTATATATTTAATGGAGTGGACCTTACATCCTTGAAGGTAGCTCTTTTTAGGTAAATATGTTGTTTGACAACATATATAAAATAGTAATGCTTAGCTAACCTGTTCAGTTGGTAATCAGACTTACGTAAAGTACCTTTAAATACTGCTTTAAATGCTAAATAGGTTCAAGTAAAGTGTCACCAAAGGTAACGTTAGAAATGAGTCACATTGAGAGATACATGCCACAGCCTTACTTGTACTCTGAGGGAGCAGGTGCGTCCAGGCCTTTTCGGAAGGTGCCTTCTATCTCTGCTGCCAGAGAGTCCATGGGGAGGACAGAGGCCAATGCAGTGTACCGCTGCACCGTGCCATTAGGCAGGCTCTTATTCCGCAAGTTCTTAATGTCCTCTCGAGCCTCACTGAGCATGTCCTCACACTCTGAGTATTTGTCCTGCAGGTCCTTGAGCTGCAAACAGGCACGAGAAAACATATTACCATCTCCAATGTTAGAGATAAACAATTATATATCAAAAATACACAAAGGATGCAGAGAAAGGGATTGTGGGTTAGGTGCAGGTTACAAATGGACTACAATAACTCTTCTTTCACAATCTCCTACCAAAATTCAAAAAGAAGAACAAACTGAGCTCAAGTTAAATATGTGAATGGATCCTAATCCCACTCCAGATGAGCATAATTTGACAAATAATCTTGCCTCTGACTGCAGTTTAAGCTGACTCTCACGGGAAGCACTCAGGTGCTGGTTCAGCTCCTCGTTCTCATGGGTGACCTAAGAGGGACGGAGGGAAGAAGAGTCAAAACGTTACTTGGAAATCAAATCGTAACATATCAAAGTATTTAATGTGATTTATGACTTTATTTTATTAGTCAGTAGTTTAGTTTATTCAGTCAGTAGCTGGTGTGCGCTGCTTTTATTTCACTCACCCCTTTGCAGCGAGCCTGCAGGTCAACAATCTGAGCGAGCAGTGAGCTGATCTCCTCCTGTTGTCGTAGAGAGTCCTCTACTTTCCGTGCCAGCTCCTCCGACAGGTCGACGACCTGCTTATTGACGGAAGCTGAAACACAAATGTCCCATGAAGTCACTTGTTATTGAAACTCTATACATCCCAGTTCTTTTATTTACTGACAGAAGGCTGTTGTACTTACAAAGCTCCTCCACACACACCATCATCAGCTCCTGTTCTTGCTCCTCGTAGTTAGTCGTCTCTGTGGTGAGCTCACTGGCCTGCAAAAATAACTTAACTTAATAATAGAAAGTCGGAAACTGAATACCAGAGCAGGTTACAAAGTAGCTTAACATAATAGCAGCTTCTGTGAATCATTATCTTTCTGATAGTTTTGAATCACTACATTTGATTAGACTTATTGGACCCCATCTAAGCATCTCATTAAGGATGCATTTATCGATGTATTTATGCGAGAAAGATGCACTTATATTGAACAAATAGGGGCTCAGACACAAACAATAACGTCAAATATGCATATTTTACCTCTAATCGCAGTTTGCGGTTCTCCTCCTGCAAACCTTTCAGTTTCTGCTGCAGGAAGTCATACTGGACAAAGTTGCTGAGAGAACTGCATGATGCATTTCTTTTTATTCTACAGCAAGAAAAGAAAATGTATCTGCATGAGAAAATACGTTTAGGGAACATGCACGATCTCAAAATATACAGTTTATTATAAAATGTATTGTATATATTCAGAAGAACTCGACTATAAAGGTATTTATCAATTCAAATACCCTCAGGAGAGTATTGAAGACAACACAAGGTTATTTTCCTGTAAATCGAATGCATAGCATAGGTAAGATGTGTTTTAATAAGATGATTATATTCTGTTTAAGCCAAGCAGTGGTCAGGTGCTTTAATTCCACACCCTCTGTGTATGTATGCATGTATGAGTGGATGTGTGTTTACTCACGGTGAGTGTGCTTCAGCGCTGTCTATCTCCTCTGTGCTTGCATAGAACTGAAGAAGATCATCTCGCATCGAGAGCTCATGACGAAGTTGAGCAATCTGGAAAAATAAGCCACAATCGATTGAGCTCAGCAGACCGTTAGATCACCGTATCGCTGCAGAATACAAACGATATATTGCAGTATGATTTCACCAGTGCCTGTATGATGCAGATTGTTTATACCTCCTCCTTTGCTATTTCAAGCTGCTCATCTAGCATTCCATTTCGTTCCGTCAGTTCTTGGTTTTGCTTCAGGAGAGACTGACCGATCCGCGCCGCTAACTCAACATCCCGCTCTTTCTGCAAAGTAAAACAAATACGGCTTGTATACAAAATGTGAACATATAGCAAATACTTATGATTTTGCAGATAAACCATCTTTTAACCAGGAAATCCACAAACCACAAATTCAATGTGTTTATCTTATTACAGTGATAAAAACAAGAGAGCTAAAAGGGTTTACAGTGATGGCCAGCGAGGCAAAGAGGTTTAATCCTCTTTACAATCCTGTTCATCTGCTGTGTGTCTCTCTCTTACCTCCTCCAGCAGGTGGGTGACTGCCTTAATGTCATGATACGTCTTGGTGACCTGGCCCACTCTGTCTGAGCACAGCACTGAGGGAGGAGGGAGAGAGAGGGATTTCATGAATGGAAGAAGAGAAACAGCCTGAGGTAGCGCAGTGAAAACATTTTAGCTACGCAGCATTGCACCGTTCTCACAACGACCAACAAGAACTAGCAAAGGGGGAACCTTCGTGGATGTGCACTGATCCCTCCCTCCATCCCTGTCTGGAACAGCTACATACCAACACAATAACAGAATACATATAAGATAAAATAAAATATAAAACCGCTTTCTCTAACGTCCTCTTAATCATTTATTAGGTTTGATGAACAAATTAAAAACAAGGGCTGCATCCATAGACATACTCCCTCAAACGTATTTTTTTAAGGATTCATTGCGTTGAGTGAACCTTGCATCCCCTTTTAAGTTTCCACAGTCACAGACCACAGTATCTCCATGTGGTCAGCCTGATCCTCTTAGCCTGATCCTTTTCAGCCCAGATAAGACAGCAATAAAGACCTCATTCTCCTGGATGCAAATATAGCTCAGCGGGAGAGACTGCCAGGACTAAACCGACAAAGTGGTCACACCAGCAGGACATGTACAGAATGGAGCGGATATCAGTGGCCGTGGCTATTGACCTGTAACTTTGTTTACATCACAGAGGATGGTTTGTTTATGTCCACTTCAAAGTCAATAAGGGTGAGGAGACGTGGAAGTCTTACTAGTCAGACACTCAATTAAGACAGTATGTTAATAATATTGACGGGTTCTTCTATAAGACCGTTGCTGCGCTGCACATTTGTCATTTGTCAATTATCAAAATGACATCATATGACTTTATCAAGCAGCGACTTCAACAGTATTGAAGAGAACCGTTATAATATTGATGAATGTTTTGGATTATCACCTGCAGTTGGTTCGGAGTTATTGGCCTTTTAAACTATCTATAAACATTCGATTCATTTCCATTCAAGAATGTTCATCATTTTCCTGGACTAGAATGCACGTATGAATGAGCCTGCACGCCTCTGAACCAGAATCAGTTGTGTCCTGTGATTTAATAGCTGCACTTAAGAGATGAGGAGTTGCAATACAGCAAAGTAATTACATTGAGTTGGTTGAATTTGGCTTGGAAACGCTGTGATTCACTCACTGTATCAGAATCGAATCAGACTAATGAAGAGAACTAAGCTTTGGGAGCCGAACCTGAACCTTTTGCACTTAAAGTATAATTGCATATTCATTATGAGCTAAATAAGGTCTCTTTATAACACTGAGATGATTTACTGCACAGGAAAGGTTCAATCTTTACTGAAAAGGGAGCAAAAATGTAGAGATGCACTAAAGACAATGAAGCTGATTTGAAGTCAGGTTTGCCAAACATCACACATGACTGGATATACTTAATATTTGAAAATGCCCCTTAAGTTTGTTCTTAAAAGATCCATTTAATAGCTCCTGATAAATTTAGGAAAACGTAGAAAATTTAGGAAAGACACGCCCCATCTCACGATGTTCAAGGAAGTCATTGATCCGCCTCCTGCACCAACAAAATCAGCCTGGTATCCAACTGATGGTCTTTGTGTAATCATAAAATACAGTTTAAATATGAACTATTAATAACATAAAAGTTCAACTATCTGTTTAACTTAATGTGAATTGCAGCCACTTTGCTGGAAGTAAATTGGGCAGCTGACCTGTCAATAGACCGTAACCAAGCACGTCATCTGTAGTCGTACACACGTCACAGAGTTACGCAATTCTAATAAAAAATAACAGGAAATCTTGATTCCATAGGTGCAGAATAAATCAATTAAATCAACCATTGATCTTGATGTTTATCTGCTTTATGAACCATTCAAGGGATTGTTTTTAATGTCATTATACTGTAAATAGGTGAAGTACCACCGCTACATATTTTGTACCAAAAATATGCTAATTCTTAGTTGATCAAGCATCACATTATGTTTCCCAGAATTCCATATGTGTTGTTTAAAGGACGCTTCTTTTAGCATGTAAAACACCTGGTCTATTTCCTTTGACCTGACAAACACAATGTAGAGCAAATCGAGGTCAGCGATGCTGCGATGCCAGCAAGAGGTTTTAGGGTTTGGATGGAGTCAGTTCCTGGCAGGTACCTTGAACTGTTGGCCTAATACTGTACCAATGGATGAACTTAGGTTTACTTCTGACGTCTGTTATGGTGAGGGGATCAGACAGGAAAGGATGAGCTTTGAGAAGAAGAGTCACATAGATCCCCTTTTGAGCTCTATTGTTGCAAAAGGAGCACGGTTAACAAGATTGGCAGGAGCTAAAACGGTAACAGAGCTTCTCAGAAATCAATTGTACAATGATAAGGATTTATGAATAACACTATCAACACCAGGACCATCGTTGATTGGTTGAAAATCAGAGCTGTGAAGGTCCCAGCTGAATAATACACAGCACTCACATCAGCACATCCAACAGAAAAAGATTAAGTGTGTTCTGAAAAGTCCATCCAATTTGTTTATCCTCTTGCATAACAGAGGACAGAAATTTGTTCAGAATGCTTTTCTGGACAGATGCCTGTGTCCTGTGTCGCAGTATTCGTGTGAGTGCTGGCCAGATGCCCGTCCCGACAAAGAACACCCCATATAGAGGAGGAATAGACGAAGCCTCCGACTCACATCAACGGATTTACTAAATCTCAGTTCAACCACGGCTATCACCTTAAATATGTCCGATTGAAAAGACCTTAAGCATGTATCATTCCTGCAGGCATTAGAGTATCATCAATGACGACTACCTAGAAACTAGGGCATCAGCACAGACCTTATACCTGCAATCTGATAATTTGCCCAAAGATCTCCCAGGAGAGGGATGTGAAACTTATAACAGTATTCATTTTTATTCTCTATTTCCTACCAACAGAACAATTAGATAAGATAAGAGAAGAAAGATGGAAACTGTAGCATTAAAATACTGGTTCATATTTATATCCCACTGACTGACACAAGAAAATGACACTGCTGCCAACTGCTTACAAGTACGTAGGGTTGATCGCATTGCTGCAGCGTGCACACAGACGCAGGCTGAGTGACCTTCACCAGGCTGTGCCTCACAGTCAGGCTGAATACATTTGTTTTAAGCACTTTCATTTTAAAAACTAGGAGTCTTATATGACAAAAACATGCTTTTTGCTGACGCCAGTTTCATGATGAACCTTCAGTGCCCTCCAAAGTACATGCAGTCCCTTATAAAGTATTTAAGCTCTAAGATTACACAGACCTTGACAATGCATTGCAGAACTACAATTTGATCTGCAGGACATACCAATACATTTATTTTATATATTTTCAGCAGACATCTCTCTCTGCAGATTACTGACCTGCCTATCCTATCACATACTCTCTTTTCTCACCTTGTGTCACTTCCCTGCAAAGGTTGTCACTGTTGTTGTTGTTATTGTTATTGCTGTTGTGACATCTCTTCTCCTCCTGCAATACTTCATCCACAATACTGGAAGTGTTCCTCTCTTCTTCCTCCTCCTCAGATGCCGACGAGCTCCACACCTCCATGGTAACCAGAGAAAAACTGCCCTCCGTCTCTCCGTTCATCGGTTAAATCCCTCGCTCTTCTGATTCTACTGCCCGTTTGCTGTGCGTTGACACACCAGCAGTGTCTCTAGCATTATGCCACTGGCCTGTGTGTATGTAAAGCGGTGTCCTCTTGCCTGCAAGAGCGGGTGTATACACCTGTTTGTGTGTGCAAGAGAATCTGAGCTGCTTGGTGTTAATATATAATCCCCTCGTCTGTGAGGTCCATCTGTCGTCATGCCTTCCTCCATTCACCTGGCCACGTTGGACTACCGGGTAGGAAGAGAGGGGAGGACGAGGTGGAGGGTTGATGGAGGAAGCTCAACCTAATCTAATAACTAATCTAGTATTGATCACATTGATCTTCTCCGTACAGAAATAGATCAGCATCCTATGGGAATAATTGAACATGATATTCAGGATGGGAAAGGGGATGCAGTTTGAAATGATGCTGCACTAAGCCCGCCCACCCCTGTGAAATGATGGAGATGGTAGGTTCCGCCCACCATTGGCTGCTCTGATTCTCCACTCATACGTAATGCCAGTGTGATAGAGAGAGGGCTCTGTGTAATACTGGTGCAGACAGAGCTCCCCCACTTAACATGGGACGGATGGGTAATAGTCAATGAAGTGTGATATTATAGACATCGAGGAAGAACCACAGGAAAAAAATACTTGTGTTTTTTAATGTGTTTCCTTCCTCTTCTTTGTATTCGAGCAAATTCTCCCACAAAAAATAACAATATTTTTTGTGTATATTTAAATATTAATTTGGTGTCCAGTCAAGATTTAAAGCAACAGAAAATAATTCCCAGTGAACTCTATTTTGCTGCCTTGTTACATATCTAAAGTCCACACCTGCCATCCTATTCATTGTCTGGTCTGTCCGTCCGAGGCCCTCACAGTTTCTTACAATCAAATATTAATCACCTCATTAATTTTTCACCCTAAAGCTCTTCTGGGTCAAATGTCTCACGCAATAGACAGTGAAGACAAACCTTTTGCCATCAGTGCAATCCCATTTCCTCACACCCCAAAACCTAGAAAGTCTTAGATAGCATATGTTGGTCTTTGCAGGATTATCTCATCTGTTGAGAAATGTTTCAAATGCTTTGAGCACAACAACAAATATAACAACTGCCTCGTCTTCATGTCGCCTGCTAGTAACACAATCACAACACAGTCTGATGTTCTGCAGTTAAGAGTCTCTGGGTATCAGGAGGAGAAAGCAATAGAACAGGACACCGTTACGCAACTACAATGCACGACTTATATGATAAAACGGATGGAAGAGAGGGAGAACTGATGAGGTTTAATAAAGAATTCAGAAACAAGCACCACCATATACCCCCTGCCAAAGAGTGAAACACTGCAGCATGACACAATGTGCAATTACCAGGTTAGTCTGTCCTGCTCCTGACAGCAACATGTTGTTTGGCATCACCGAGGTACAGCCTGTCAAGCATTATGAGAACTCAGACACATAATCTCGTCAATTCCTGTCCCTATAAACCAAGGTCATCAGGTGATCTTTCAGAGAAGCTGTTGAAATGAGGTCAGATAGGACAGATTTGCCTCATGGACCTAGAATGGTCCTCATTGACAAACAGGGTATATTTACTTCTGTCCCAGAGTTGAACACAGTTATACTACTACACTGTTCAATAAATGGTAATTCAGTCATATAGAGCAGAAGTAGAAGAGCTGTGGGCCGTAACGTTTTCAGATATTAACTCAAATTAACAGCAGGCTAAAAGGATTAATAAAACAATCTTTTTCATGTGGTAGAAGGTTATATTAAAGGTTGCGTCATACATTTTTATGATTGAATTTTTTCCTTAAAAAGAAAGCACGATGAAAGGCTGATTAGAAAAAAAAGGTATAATGAAGTTTCCTGGCCAGACAAACTGTGCATCTAACCACAAACTCTTTCTGTGTCGCTTAAGCAACTAACAGGCCAACCATGTCACCCTGATGTCAGGGTGGCCACTAGTTTAAACCGTCTGCAGAGCTCCAACGGAAAGAGCTTAGGAAGCCAAGTTACGGTAGGTTAATCGGCTTGGTGACATTTGACATCTGTGACTCACAAATGCGGCAGTGTGTGTGGGTCATTTCAAACACACACATGTTTGTTTAACTGTAGTTGGTCTTATAACACATTTGTAAAACATAACAAAATGATTTACTACTCCTTCAAAACTGTATGCTTAAAAGATAGAACCTTTAATTTGCAAACATTACAATGTTTCAATGATAATGAATAATGTTAGTGGCGTCGCTCGTGGTGGTGAAACTACAGAGAATCATCACCCGACTCTTGTTTTCAGGGGATTCAAGGAGTTTCAGCTCATGTGTAGCTGTTGGACCTGTAAATTTCACAGCTCTCATAGTCTGGTTTTATAACAACAAAAGGGAAGTTTTAAAAAGCCACAATGGACTTCCTGCTCGGACACAGTTAGAGACTAGTTAACGCAGAGGAACGCCTCTACACAGAGGAATAATTATGTACTTTGATAATGATCGTTAAATAAAGGAGAGGCATTTTAATTAATACTATGGGGGAATTAAATCTCATAAAGCCTCTGGTGAAATAACAACATAATAGTTCATTCACAAAGTTCTCTGATGGTAAATTCAGGGTGTGTTGCTTTACAGTCCTTTGAAGCTTTGTGGTGACTGGCATGCCCTATGATTTACGGACTTATCTTTGTTCAATCATTTGAATGCACAGCTGCTGAGGCCCACTTGTTGCTCGACTATCAAAGGAGGCACGTTGCTTTTCAACTGACAATACAACTTGCGCGAGTAATGTTAAATAGTAACAAAGCAAAGAGTGAAGTGAAGTGGTGACAGCCAGGTATTACCCAAACATTCTTATTGTTGTTTACCTGTGAAGACATAATTGCATTGCCCCACCCAATAGCGTCTGCTGATAATTAGAATCATTATAATGATTAAGTCTGCATTCATTTACCAAAGTGTGATTTTGCTATGCTGAGCAGTAAAACATTATCACCAGGAGATGGTGCCATTAAAGCAAACTAAAGCAGTGTATCTAGGTTTGTGTAAAAAGGCTTCAAGTAAATGTCTGTACTTATTACCCTTTAGTGGTACTCTCACCAAAATACAGTAATCAACCATTCCCAATTAATTGGCATTTTGTTCATAAGGTCATTTGTGGAAAACAGAATGTAGCTTTCTTTAAATAAAACCAAAGGGTCTTATTATTTGCAAATTCATGAAAACACACTATACTATATGTTAGGTGAAAATAACAGAACTCACAGAAGTACTTGAGCGTCTCTTCAATCTGCTCATGTGTGAGTCCCAGAGCGACCTCTGGTGGTAGCAGCGGGGTGTGCAGCCAGTCGTCATTGTCGTACCCAAACACACTATCTGCTCGAAGAGTGTAGTTGGGCTGACCCTCTGACAGGAGGCTCACTATCTCCAACTCCGGCAGGTCTGAGCAAAGGTCTGAACAAGAGCAGTGTATAGGAACAGGCAAAACAAAGCAAGAAAGAAAAACACTTAAGCTGACAGTATCGACTTCAATATCACAAGAACCTCCACTGACAAATTTACAAATCCGGCTGTTCCCTCTCCCTTACATTTTCCAAAATATATCAGTTGTTCTTTACATCTATATAAGCCACTTTTATTCTATATTTTCCTTAAAAATGTAATAATTGGTATGCAAGGCTATTACCCACCTGTCAGAGTTGATGCATCATGGCAGGGCCATTGTCCCAGGTCACTGAGGTTCCCAGGTGAAGCAAGCTGAAAAGGTTGGGGGTCAACATCCAGGGCCCCCGGTGCCTCCCCCCGCCCCCCATGGAGGGAGAAGGCTGACTGGGAGTCCAGGTGGGCCTGTGGGGGCCAGGAGGGAGGAGAAAGAGAAGCAGGAAGAGATAAGGAGGAGAGAGGGGAAGCAGGGTGGGACAGCTTGACAGGGGGTGGAGGGTTCAGGGTGAATGCAAACTCAGTTGTGTTGGGTGTCACCCTGTGAGTCTGACGCCCCCTGGTGGCTCAGGGAGAACCCGTAGGCTTGCAGGGCATCAGGTGATTGGTGTGGACGGTAGTGACTAGAAAGGAGAAAGCAGAGGAAGGGAGGAAAGGAAATGAAAATAGAGTGAAAAAGAGCTATGGAGTAATGCTTAACATTTACACACAATTAAATAGACTGGTCAAAAAACTATAACAGCTCATACTGGAAACTGCAGCCTCACTAGGGATCATTTTTCAACAGAGGTCAACTCTCCCATCAAACCTTTGTTTGATCAAAGAGTCTTTCACTATAAACAAATGAGGGCCGGGCTTCCGCTGTGTGTTTCAGGGTCACAGAGATAGAGTTACCACAGCCTGCAGCGACTCAGATCAAGTTCCTCAGCAGAACTGCAACACGCTATAAACTCTCTGAACAACAAGTGGTCGTAGATGCTACATGGATTACATGCACAATGCCAGTTAACACCAGTAGCTACAGTAAACAAGATTGTGTCTTATTCCAAACTGTATAAAGAATATATATGACTGCTTCAGGAAAGTCAGACATAATGGCACAAATGATCAGATCCGAGCACAGAGTTAATAGAATACACATCAAATTTACCCTGATTACATGCGTCTCATTCAGGCCACGTTTGTTACAGATTGCCCGATACAAACTTGCAGATGAACAGGGTGACAGCATACTGTCACTATGGCTGAGTGCGTGCTCTAACTGCCATGCCAACGAGCCTGGCTCTTTGTCTTCGCAGTCAACTGTAAGTGACTGCTCCCTCCCGTTGATGTATTCGGTGGGATGGCTTGCCGTAAGGTCATGGGAGTTGTGCCCAGTGTGTGAACCGTCTGAGGGACCCCCATGTTAAGATGCCTGGGACTCTGGAAATGGTTGATGCGCTAGTATGTGAGACACCATGGGAAGGGATAAGTGTGGATGCGTGAGTGTGGCGGAGTTCAGTTACTACTAGGGATACACAGATTCTGATGTTCTGGGCAATGTGATCTTTCAAAAAACTGTACTTATATTCGAGGACAGGTTGGGGTGACTGCTCTCAGCCTTTCACTACAAACCAAAAACCAATGTGGCAAATAATACACGTTGAAATTACAGTGGTTGTTTAGTTTGCGTTAAAAGATAATGAAGGGCAGAATCATAAAAATATGATTCATGCAATATAAGTACCTTCTGACTTGTCTGCAAAACATGGTTTATATTATAAAGACATAAATTTGTCATTAAACAAGCATAAAAACACTAAAATAAAATCAAGCTATAACAGAGCTTTCTTACTGACGCAGATGTTTCTCTCATAGGTTGAGAGGCTTCACAATTTACTCAGGGAACAAAAGACATCTGATACCTCCAAGTTATTGCAGTCAATAAAACAATCTGGTAAAGGGTGAGGCTCAGCTAAAGCAACAACAACGGTAAGTACATCATGAGCACACACATACACCGTTGAAGACTACAGCTGTGCACACATTATAACACACCCTGATTATACATGAAACAACCCCACTACCCCCAGCACCAGTATCACTATCAGATGCCCTTTATTTCCATTTTGTCCTTATTGGTCTCCTCTGCTCTCCAGTCCATCTAATCAGCTGAGTGTGTTGGTTTAAAGCCAGCAATTCTTCATCAATCATCCCTCTCTTAGAGATGTCAGAGGACTCACTCCACACGCATGCACTTGAGGTTTTATACTTACTGCCATTGGATCCTCCCTTTCTGGCAGCCAGTCTATGTGTGGAGCAAGGAGAGGTTCTCACTTTACACACAGTAATAGACAAACAATATCATGTGTTAAATATGACGTAGAAAAATATTCTAATTTGCGCACAAAACAGGGGCTATGACCTCATTACGACACAAGGGGGCCTGTCCAATCTCTTCACATTAGCATTCTGTCAGTTCCAATTTGGCAGTTTGTGAAGCACACAGTTGGTTTGTTACACATGAAGCCAAGCGAGACCCTGTCAGACATTTAGGGTGACACAATGGACATGGTTATTAGCCATCTTCCCCTCCTTTGTATCGGAGTCTTTGTACGGAGTTGGAGTGGATGCCAGAAAAATCAGCTGGGGCAACACTCAGACTGAAAATAATGGAGCTGCAAAGAAGATTTGCACACAAGCTTCTGTGTGTAGAAAACAAAAATCACATCACAGATTTTGTGATAATGTGACCTATTACCAGAATCAGTCAGAGGAATCAATAAAAAATATAATAAAAAGAATCACGCTAGTGCCTCGTGGAACCGGCTGAAAGTCACGTCTTAATGTGAACTAGAGCAGAAAGCCCTGTCATTGACCTTTGAGTTCAGACTGGACCTGAGCTGTTAGAGAAGCTCTGCCCTGGTACTCGGAGTAAACAATGCCCAGGACGGTGCGTACGTGAGCAAAGGCACGCAGGACTGAAAGAGAGGATTGGAAGGGGGCTGCACTCAGGGGTGACTTTGACACGGGTACTTAGGAAACAAAAAAGACTCTGTCTACTTTCTATTCACCCTGTCGCCAGCAGATTGAATAATTCACATTGTGCAAACTAGACAAAATTACATGGGAAGATTTGTCTTACAACAACTACAAACCTAAACTTGTTACACTCCAGATAATAATAATAACTGTTGGTAGCATATTCATGAAGGAAAACACAAATAATTATGTAATAGCAAAGTTTGGCATTTTAAATATATGATAATAAAATAATAAGTAAAACAAAAGGTGAAATAACTAACTGATTAGCCAGTGATTCAGCACTCTTCATAAACCGGATTGAAATTAAACAGGTTGACATAACTTTTCTATTTAGCTTTAATCCAAAAAGCTAAAAACAAAAATAGTAAAAAGGGCCATTTCTAAAGAAAAGCTTTTTCCTTAGTTTTGCTATTAAATCCCAGTAAACCAGTGATTTACCTACAATTCTTAACACTGTTCAGCAGAGGTTGCCTTGCAAATACAAACTATATATCCCAAGAGACTGTTTGCAACACTGGCCATCACCAAAGTCAGATTTTGTAAAGTGATGTGACGGTGCACCAGTGGCTTTAATTAGTTAGTTTCACATATTTATTTTTGGAGCGCATCGAGACGTTCCCATGTCCAGTTTTTAAAATAAGCTAACATAATCATCTGTGCATCAGTTCAGTTGCATCAATCTTTTCATCCAACTCTTGAAAAGAATGTGTATCTAAGATGCTCTGTATGCTCTTTATAAGATGTAAGACTGCGTCAGCAGGGTAGAGACGGACTATCCACACAGTATCTAAATTATTAGCTTCTCACCACAGGAAGAACAGCACTCGTCTGTGGATGAGATAGCTGATGTGGATCAATAAACAATTCAATTCAATTCAATAAAGGCAGTTTTATACTACAAATACACTGAATATATGTGGGTAAAACAGAATAAAAAAGGATGATAACACACTTTCTCTACAACAGTCGTACGGGGGGGTTGGTTATTAGTAATGTTGTCCATGTGAAGGAGGTGTCCTGATGGTCTCCATCCAAACACCCTGAAAGTCCTTGCTGACCAGTGGGGTCACTTTTTTTCTTTGTCTATGTCTTCATCAAACAATTCCAGTAATGCGGAAAACATGTTTGCATGCAGGAAGGGTGTAGGTGCAGAAGGTAGACTACATTTCATGCTTCACAGCATTTACGGTCACCTTGAAACACCTGCCAGCTCTGTCAAGATTAGGTTTTGGATTTTTCTAGTTCTTTTAATAAAATATATCCCAACCTTTCAGCTAGAACTGATTTTAAATTGCACTATTGCTTCAAGAGTATCTCTTGTCTCAGTTGATAGCAGGCTGTCTGATATTATTGTATCTAAAACAGGAGCCCCAGGGGGCAGTTTTCTCCCCCTTTCGGTTCACAATGAACGCTGCGGATTAGAGGCAGACTCATGTTTCTTATCAAATCCAAAGGTTCTCAGATGACGCTGCCCTACTGCAGTCACTTCATAAAGGCAATGTCAAGGCCAACAATAAGAGGTTGAATCATAGCTGCTGGGGTGAAGCTTAATCAGTTTAGTTCTCCCGAAATAAACAGGACGATCCTGCTACCTGCAGATGCTGTTAACGGTTCTAGTTATTATCTGTGGGCATTTACATTGATGATAAAGCAAACAATAACATTGCACTTCATGATCAACTAGTGATGTCTGAGGTGTTCTCCTGACCGGTCACAACGTCTCAATCCAGCAGCAGTGAGATGTTTTAATGAACCCTTTTAGATGTGGTGTAGGTCCATGACACCCCTCAGCCATTAATCATGTCTCAAATGGCTTTTCATTAGGGAACCTATTTACTGTGAATGCAACATTTACATATTTGTTGTCTGTATGAGTTGATTAAGTGGCTCCCTATTATTGGATTGGGATGATTAACAAAGCTTTACTCCAATCAACAGTGTGTATTAGTCACAAATAAGAGGAACCAAAAATCCTCAAAAATAATAATTAGTCAAGGTCTTTAAAAAGATCCAACTCCTTTCCTGAATGTCTCCACATGACCCTTCTTATCTGTGGTAAATACCAACAGAGAACATGAGGGTGGATTAAATGTTTGAACCTAATCAGTGAAAAGGATAAGACGTACAGTTTTATATTCCAAAGATAAGTCGGTCAGTTCACGATCTGAGTTCACATAATTGTAACAGCCTCTTCACCGAAGAGCTAACAAGGCCAATAGCACAAGCTTTGCATCTCAATGCACTCAAATTACATCACCAGGCAGCGCAACATGGCCGAACCTGTAACCAGGTAATTTGGTGTATGTTTCATACAGTTGGAGGGAGTGGCGGAGCCCCGGCCATGATACAGTCTACGGTCGCCGACCATTGCAGTACTCTACTGCTGTTACAACACGGGAAAAATAATAATAAACTGTGGGGTTAAAAGGCCAAATATACTGGTTAACTGTCCGATATTTAATTTGTTTGATAATGGGCATTACATTTTAGGAATATAAAATAGAACGCCCTACATACACAAGTTATACAGACTATCAAAGAAGATAAATGAAGTGAGCAAAACCATGAATCTCATCGACACACAACAAATCAGGCGACGTCATCATCGCTCTGTTCCACAAACCCTCAAAACCCATCTTGTGTTGTTAGTCTGACAGTTCTAATCCGAAATATACTAAGTGACATCAGTCAGTGTTGGAAATGACAGTTCTGTTGTTCTGAAACACAAAACGTCTTCAAATTAGACCTGAAGTGGGAGTAACCATTTACATAAAGAGTTCTTCTCCCTTCCCAAGGACAAGTTTAGTTGTCATTTTGTGATATAA
>CAAKHC010004793.1:4864-17240 GCA_901007825.1 Macroramphosus scolopax | reverse complement strand
AGTTTCAAACATTCACAATGATTTTAACGTCATCGCCCCGCCATGACCAACAGAGGTATGTAGTAAAATACCTGTTATACTACCAATATACTACATTTTCATCATGCACATTTTTATAAACATCAGGCAGATGTGAGCATAATGCAAATACAAAACCTACAACATGGAAAAAGGCAGGAATCAAATCAAATAATGGTTTGACAGATTGGTCTTAGAAGACAGCAAATGATAGAAAACAAGGCAGTTAGTGTAGCGGACTAAATAAAAAAGACGCAATAGGATGGAAGGAGCAGGGGAAGCAACAGGGCGGTGTATGGAGGATCTTAATGTGAGCAAGAATGTCACCCTGACAACTGGGAGAGCTATATCTGGAGAGCAACCACATGTGAAAAGAAAGTCGTCACAAAAAATGCCAATTACTCATTCTCTAAAGGCCAATCTGCTCTCACTCAACAAGCGGTCCAAACTAAGGGACACAAACACAACTCTTGTTCAAGACATCCCACACATATTCCAACTTAATCGACTCAAAGATCTGTGATTTGGGCAGGAATTGGAACTTGTGTAACTCGGAGGTAAAAGCGAGGCTAGTGTACAACAGAGAGCCGGGCTGCTGAGGTAATGACTACTGTAATGATTTAGTCACTAAAACAGAAGCACTACTGACAGACCACAGAGGCATCGTTGAAATCATGAATCCAAGCTGCAAACCTGTAACAGTACTAACCAAGGTTTCCCTAAAATGACCCAGAGTTCAAAAGCCAGCAGAGTTTTGGGCTTTTAAGAGTGTAATTATGTTGCTAACACAGCGAAACCTTAATCAATTAATACCTTAAAACACGTCTTGCAGTCTGTGATTCAAACATCACGTTGCCTTTTCCTGTCATAAAACTTATTATCTGGTCGTCCTTAACGATTTCCTGAATGTTCTCTTATCTTATCTGTCCTACAATATATGTGGTGTCCCCAAACTGTCAATTCAAAACAAGCAGAAGAAGTGAAATACTGTCTTAAGGTACAATAAAATAATCATTTAATAGATCATTTAATAGTGAAAGCATGAGGTCCACTTATTTACCATACATGTAAAGCTTTTACATTGATATTTCGGCTACTCAAATGAATTACATGTTAGCCATTCTGTTCGGGAACAACTGAACATAACTGCACCAGGTGAGTTACAGAAAATAAAAAGAGGTCTCCCTCACATTGTCATACCCAGAGACAAACATAACACTGAATCTAAACAGAAACTAAAGTTGTCTGGAGTCACAAGTGAACATGACTGATTTACCTAAGACAAAATGATCAACAGACTGAAATAGCACATGGCCTTCGGTCACTCAGAAGTTCCTTTTCTGCACACAGACAAAACTTCCTTTTCTTAACTTAAGTCCTGTTGGCATGACAAATCCAAGCTGAGGTACAGACAATCAGATAAATGCCTTGAGCTGCCTCAGGAATGATCAACAAAGGTGAGTTTAGCAGCCGACCCAGCAGCACAGGAGGCACACAACATGCTAAAATGCTAATTACACTGATCAAAACCACCAGGCATGGTGTTAATCACTGTGAAATGGACTTACTTGTGCTTGTATTTATACTGGCAAGGCTTTTTCTGTGTATGTCGGTCACTCTCTTCTTCAATCTGTATCCATCGAATTAAATGCTAGTGCTGTGTTACCGGCCGGCTTCCGTCCTGTAAAGTGTGTCCTGCCAGGAGAGAGAAAGCAGCAGTGAGGAGGAGCGGAGGAGGGGCTGAAACACAAATGAGAAAGGAGGAGGAGGGACATTCATAGAACAAGCCAGCTGATTTCTCTTGGCGTGAGCCACAGACACAGACAGAGGGATCATAAAAAAGTGGACTGTGAGTCAGGACTAGTCTGGGTTTCCTGTAATATAACAGCAGACCAGGAGGATTCTTCCTAATGAACGCAGACATTTGCATCAGTAACTTCCAAACTAGTCTCTACTGTATTAGCCAAGTTCCATTTATGTCCATTCACACTAACTTTATCAGAGCAACATAACAATCAGACTGATGGAGAGCTATCGTGTTTTCAAGACATCAGAACCTTAATCTTTAAGTGGTCTTATTTCAGCTGTATGTTTACCAAAAATGGGCAACGTAGTTTCTTAGGGATCTTCCACTTGTTCTAAAACATGAGCAACATGTGACCTGACATTGTCATAAAACCATAGGAGTATGTTACAATATTCATATATCAGTCAGAGATGGTGTCCAATAAACAAAATGCTTAAATTCCCGTCTTCATGCCATGAACACACTAGCTTATTGAAGATGACACGCAGCTGCTTCTTCATGTAAAATACTGACAAGTGGAAGTCTGCTTTGGAGTATTTAGATTGCTTTTCAGCCCCTTAGAAAACAGAACAGAAACCAAATGATTAAGGAAGTATTGCAAATCGTCCATTAAAATGCATCATCCATGCAGCCAAAGGTTGTTTTCTTTCTCAGATTTGTCAAAATAATAATTGACTTGAGGATCCCAGTTATACAATCAGATGGTTATGACGACAGACAGACAGTGGGAGAAGTTGTTTAACTGTGAAATTTCTGTTTAACTTCTCGTCACGGTCACACATTTCTTGCAAGACAGAGAAAAGTTTGTCGTGATTCAGATCAGCTGATTAGTCGGCTTCTCTGATGCCTGTCATCAAAACTCCTGTTGTTGTTTGAACACATTGTTTCATCATGTATTACTATGAGTAATGAACTGGAGTCCTGCCTCTCATGTTCATCTCAATGTTGTGACCAGTCTACTAAGTGTATGAAGCCACTGCTGCTGGTCTAATTTATCACAAGGTATACTCAAACACTGACATATTCAATTAAACAGTGGGTCAAGATAAGTACATTTCCATGAATATCATAATCATGTAGAGACTCTTGTGTCAGGACATATTCATTAATTCCCAGGAAACATACATTACATAGATCTTTCTGCGCTCTCCCTGCTCATCTAACGAGTTTAACTTCTTCCATATTTCATGATTACAACTTAACAAGACAACATTGACTTGTAGTTGGTGAAGCAGTGTTGTCCATTCCATGTACTGGATGACATTTCCTAACTTTAAATGCCAATCACTTGCGTTGAATACACAGTGAATATATTTTGGTTTGCACACAAAGGTGGCATTCATTTCCTACAACAGTTTGTGTGCACAGAGGGTGCACCTCCTGTGTGTCTCTGTTGTCTCATTCCTCTGTTAAACTACAACATACAGAAGTTACTGTTTCTTCAAGTTCAGCCTCTGCAGGATTACCAAGGAGGGATAACATTTTTAGTTGAAGATGTTTTTACTGTCATTGACTAATGTAAAATTGCCATGAGCAATACATTAGGCAGACCTAGCAGTCGACCCCTGACCGATATGCTTCTCTGGTACGTGATTATCTACCGTTATGATAGATGACGTGATTAGCAAAGTAAACCAAGTCTAGCGGTTTAGCTAACATAAGAAACTATCCACCTGAAACATCTTTATAACGTTTGGCCAAAATGTCACAGAAGAGCTAATTCACTGTCATTAAAGGTTAATTAAAACATGACCGTTTATAGGATGAAAAAAGCAGAAAAACATGAATCAAATCAACCCCTCCACCCAGGAGCGATCCCACCCTAGAGCGTTAACCGTGGAAATTTCCCCTCACAAAGTTGGGACAGTCGGAGTAACAATCGTTAAAGTCTACAGTAGGACTGTCTATGGAATATGCAGAAGAAGGTTAAAAAGAAAAGGACTATTCTTACATGTTTCTGTAGTTCATGTATGTTCAGGGTTGAGGTCGGCGCTGAACTCTCCCTCAGCAAACTTCCAGCCCAGCTGTCACGACGGCTGGTCCGCTCTGTGCTCCATTTGGTCATCGTGCGAGAGAGAGACGCATCATGGGACATGTAGTTTTTTAAGTGGACTTTTCCACCACACAACAGTAGTTTGTGGTATATGAATAGCTGTTTGTTGATATTGCTGTTCTTATTAGAAACAAAATTGCCTGAACCTCTGAGGACATACCTCTAATATGAGATACAACAAAAGTCTAAAAAGATGATAGAAACTCTTGCAAAACAAAAACTTTCAAAACTATTTGCCTCTGAAATCTTAAACTAGTGTGTGTAAAACCTTTAACATCACATGTACAACAGCTTTGAAAGGGGGAAACACCACAACCTGAATTAAGGCAATACAATTATTTGACAGTTAAATTAACATACCAAAGAAAAAAAAGTGAATGTACTTAGTGTCTTTTAAATATAGTTTTTATGAATGTTCTAACATATAATTATTATCATTATTGCTCATCAGGAAAACAAAAAAAGCTCTGAAATGTACCACCCATGCATAAATGAACTAAGTTAAAGATGCATTTTCATCTTCAGCTAAAGATGAAAATGAAGAGAACCAGTTTCCATCTGTCATCATCCCTGCATTCTCATCTTTGGTTTAAGAATTTAAGGAATATTTTGGTCCTATTTCCAAATGTTCTCTTCCCTAACTAGGTTTATTGTATGTTTGGTGTGAATTGATTGTGTGAATCTCTGTCTACCTCTAGTGGCAAAAGACTGAATGATAGAAAATATTTCTGACATTATGGTCATATTGTTCAAAGATACCCCTATCAATTATAATTGCTATTGTGAATATCTTCATGAATAGAAACACATGTAATAATTTACAGCCAAGCAAGCAGATTTTTCAGCCATTGAGTAAAACAAGCTTTTACCCAATCTAAACAATCTCTGGAATAAAAGCTTCTAACAATGACCAAACACTGGTTCAAAACTCCACAACAATTGTGAAAGTGGACATTCGGCATTCCATGGAGTTTTGTCTGTTCCAAATATAAAAAATTAACTTACAGAAAGCTATTGTTCTTATCCTATTTATCATTTTTTAATTTATCAAGTGTGACACACCTACATAGTACATACATGTCACAGACACTCAATTCATCAGAGTATCTCTCGCAGCTCAGCAGCAGATCTACGGTCTATTGTTGCAAAATGGTACAGAGTGGACAGCCAGTACTGCAGTGTGTGCGTGTCTTCCATTTGTAAGTGACGATTAATAATTTACCACAGTCTCCATAGATCCAGTGAGCTAGTGGTCTGGTTCAGGCCACTTCCTCTCCCAAGGACAATGGGGCCATTTCCTGTGGGGTGTGAGGAAGAGAGAGCAAAACAGGCGAGTATTGTGAAGCGGAGACATCATATCAGCGTGTCCTGCAGGACAGATTTGGCTGCATGCAGTGACATTCATGGGCTGTTTGTTGGGAGGTTACAAAAGCAAGAAACCATGTCAGTCAGATACCAGTGCAGGCTTCTTTTTGACCACTGACTACAGGACATCAATATATTTTCTTTAAAAATAGATCTGATTTTGTGAACATATATATTGGATGCAGTTTACAGTATAAGAGCATAACTTCTCACAGTATCACAGGCAGCATGTGACTCATTAAAAGTGAACAGCTTACAAATGACTATCATATCAATTGAAGGGACATCAACAAGTCCACAATATTAGAAGGTGAGTACAATACCAAAGCAAATAAGACAGGTGTCTTTGAAAGTGTTATCATGAACTGCTGTCACACATGAATCTGACTCCTTTAATTCCTGGCTGATGTTCAAAATAAAGGGGCTGCTGTATTCAAAACAATGGCCCCATTCATGTTACTCCAGCCATGACTGTATCTGAGAAAGCCCAGACAGTTATGAAAGACACAAAATAAATAACAATTATGACATATGTTGAACATATGCACAAATGTATCGAGGAAATGGCTTTGAATTAAATTTATTTTGTTTAATGTCCTGCCTTTTTTTGTCAGGACCCTGAGTGTACAATAAAGGTTGATTGAATGAATGAAGGATGGTAGTGTCCCATTCAATGCATAGTCTAATAAACATCAAATGCCTCAAGCCTTGCAAGAAAACTCAAGTGTCAATTGGGCCTGGAGCTATTTTTAACAAGAGGGTTGTCAGTCCGGTCATTCACTCTAACAATTATAATGGCCTACATATCTAGCAGCGACCCAGCATGCCTTGCCCCTGTCCATCCTTGTCTCTTGAACTCTAGAAGCCACAGATGTTGACTGTCACAAAGGGTACATAGGGAGCCATGACAATATGTCCCGAGGCAGGATGTAGCATATAGCCTGACCTGTCTGTGTCTCTCATCCAGAGTGTTTCAAACAAGCAGTCTGACAAGCTTCTGGACACACTTTGTTGATGTGAAGACACCAGCAGTGTCTAAATAGGAGATATATTCATCTCCTCTTTAGATTTTATATTCATGCCTCTTTTCAGTCAAAAGATTAAAAAATGCATACTCAGCTAAAACAATTAGTCAACCATTAGCCAAAATGAAAAAATTTATGAAAAGCAATTTTAATAATCAGTTTTTTGGTTTAAGGCTTTAAAAAGCTGATTCCAGCATCTCAATGTTCATATGTCATTAATTGTAGAAATAATATATATTAGTATCGGACTGTAGTGCAGACAATTGAATGGTTCAATTTCAATGGTTTCTGACAATTTAAATACCATATTAATGTTCGTGAAAGTTATCAGTTGATTGATTGCTATTAAAAATAACTATCAATTTCACAATTCAGTTCTTCAGAGGAAACCACATAATTAACTTGCTCTCCATGGCAAAATATTGGGAACACCCTTCAGTATGAGCCAAAACAGTTAAAATTGCAGAATCTCAAGTGATCATTAAAATAAATCAGCAACTTTCTCAAACACATTCAATAAAACACATCATAACCCTAATGACGGGAGATTTATTGCAGGGATGTTGTTTTATATTGGATTGGTTTTATCTACGTGTACCTGAAAAAAAGTTTATTTTCAGACAGAGATACACACGTCAGAAACAAACACAAACATCCATTGTATCTGTGTATTCGTAAACAAAATGCTCCCTCTGACTTCGACGATACTCGGTGTCGTATCTCGATTGGATGACTCATTCCGCTCGTCTGGTTTCGTTGTAATCAAGGTGTGGCCGTTCGTCACACAGGTGCCTGACGAGCTCTCAGCACAACGTGTCCTCCAAGTTTGCTAGAAAATGAGAGACAAAGAGAATGAAATATGTGTAATGTCAGTGAGTTACTTCTCACGTTGTACTGAATACTATCATAATACCACAGGTTTTGTTTCTCTTTGCTGTGTTTGTTTGTCTGTTACCGAGTAATGTGGCTGACTACGCAACAATACTTTCACTGCTGACAGCAAACTATGTGGTATTCCTTCGTTTTGTAATACACTCATCGCTGTTTACGATTACTACTACGTTGTCAACGTTTCTTTAGGGAAATAAACTTCATATAAACTAGGAGTTTTATGAACTGGTTCCTAACAATGAAACCAGCGTCCCCCAGTGAGCAGGGCAGTGGCAGGGTGGGGTCGCTGTGAGGGGGGCGGAGTCTGCGCTGAGGTGACGCTTCTTTTACTCATTTTGTTCAGACGACTGAGGGGCGGTCAGCAGCAGTGCAGCAGAGACTGGAGAGAAGTCGGGGAAATAAAAACAAGTGTCCGTTCCAGAAGGAAAACCACATTGTCTTGGGATAATCTTAAATAACTCCGTGTATTTCGACAGGTAAGATTCACTAAATTGTCCGTATTAGATACGTTTTCCGACAGCTCCCAAACTGTTCTTTGTCTTTCATGTGTTGTGTTTCACTCTTCGTAGTATTACGCGACTTTACATATAAGTGTGCGTGTTTGTGTGGAGTTAAGTAAAGCTAATGTTTACTTCGTTACATCTTTCATCCTTTGTCTACCTGAGTTTAGATTCAGCTTTGTATTAGTTCATTTCCGCATGCCGCAAACTGACCACCAAAACGCCAGCTGTGTCGGGCTGAAGCGCGAGCTCTGCCGCCACCGAAAGTTTGCTGCGCAACGTTTAACTAACTAATGTCCTATCGGAGACCCTCTGCTGATTCATAAACATGTGTGGCACCAGTATCGATCACTCAACTTGGCGTCACTTGTCAATATAGTCTCACGAAGCCAGCGGTGTCATAGTGTAGCGCGCGTGCATGTCTGTGTTTGCGCGTGCGAATGAGGCAGACGAAGAGCATTTCGAATCTAGGACCTGTTTCTTTCTTTCTTTCTATCTATATTGGTTATACAGCTCTCAATATCAGACCGATAATGTCACACATAAAATTTTATGGACGTCTAAGATGCTGGCAAGACAACGCAGCATTTATGGATCCAGTTGAGTTATAAATTCAACTGTAACAGTAATTGACTAATCAATCAATAACAAAATGTTCCCCTGCTATTCTGATGATTATCAAAACAAGTAAAAGTATTCCAGACTTGTTGAAATTCAACTATTTGCTTTTTTACACTGTGCTAATAAGTTAATACCTTTTTGAACTTTGAAATTGTGATAGTTCATTTTCACAATATTTTATGACGTTCCTAAACCAATTATCCATCAACAAACTATTGAGCAGGTTAACCAATAACTAAAATAATTACAGCCCTTAATTCGAAGCCCTAAGTTTGTGTTCGAACTTGAAGTTAATAATGGCGGACTGAGGAAGTGCTTACACACATCTGTCATGCATGACAGTGAATATTGAATCATATCCCTAAAAGGTGTTGGTGTTTTGAGCCGTTTGTTCGTAGCAGCAGTGATGTTGCCAAATTGTCCATGATCTCATTGCCTTTGCAGATGCCCCTCGCATGGCAGAACTGCAGTTGCCCAATCCTGCTTTGTGACTGACTATAAGAGCACAGGTCTCTTTCATTTGATTGCATGAGTAAATCCACGGAAATCGGCATCATCGGCATCATCGGCATAGAAATTGCTTGTATATCCACTTTTGTATACGCAGTGTCCCACGCAGCCAACTTGCATATCTGTTGAAGTGAAATTTGACATGGGTCATTGTAAGGTTTAAAGTCTTTGATCAAAACTGAGCCTCTATTGTGGTGCATATGTCAGACTATTTCTGGGCTATTGACTTCTTGTCAGAATCACTTGCGAACTAAACCAGCGCAAAACACTAACAACAGCTTTAAACAAGTTTGTGGCATCCAGCTGAGACTGCCAATGTGTGTCAGGATGAATAACACAGGGTGCCAATGCTTCTTGCCAGCTCTTAGCTTTCCCTTTCTTGCCATCAAGTAGTGCAGTGACAGACAGCCCAGCACCCTAAGCCTTTCCTGTCTGCCCATTGGGGAAGAGAGTGGTCGTACGGCGGGGTGTGGGGTGACTGTAGATTTCACAGATACAGCTGTGGCATGGTGGTAATCTCCCCCCTCCTGCTTAATTCCCTGATACTGCCCTACATTATCAGAGTAAGGGTCTATGAGATCCTTCTGTTTATAAATAGGTCTACACTTTGCAAAGGGGATTACTGTATATGGCATATATCCTAACCTCTTTGTTTCACACTAAGGGTTTCCTCTGTGGATTCACTGTCTTACCACCCCTGTCTGTGCCCAGTGGTGCCTGTCTGAGAGTTTTTCAGAGGCTCAGTAACAGCCACTCAACGTACATGGTGTGTGACCTGCTCTGTGTTTGCATATCACCTTGCCTCTGTGTTACCATAGAGAAAGAATGCAAAGAGATAAGTTTCTCTGCCTGAAGTAGGATAGAAAGTGTACCAACATCAACATCTACACAGGGTTAACTTCCAGAGACTCAAAGGCAGATCTTCATCAGACAGAAATTGTAGATTCAGTTATTTTATTTTCCCCTGCAGACACCCAGTACTCCATTCATTATAATTATTTCCAACCAGAGCATACCACAGGAAGACGTCAGCGAGTTATGAGTTATATACAGAGATGGAGACTGAATGGATGACTTCAGCTTTAAACTATAAAATTAAACCCGACAGGTGCAACTAAACACTAAATTTCCAGTAAAGGAGTTAATTGAATTGAATCCCTGTAGTAACCAAAATGAATTATTTACTTTCAACAGTCTTCTTGGCTGGATCAAACAAGGAAGGACAAGAAAATATCCCTTACTTAAGCTGTCAACCGTCTCTCTCTCTCTCGTAGCTGAAGTAAAGACTGGCAGGTTGGTCGTTTTAAATGAACCTGAATCAAAGTGCTGTCCAAAACACCAACCCATCAGGCTAACAACATGCTAGAAATAGCCGAATATTGCTGTTTTCTTCATGAATTCATTACCATTGATATTTTTTTCATTGCAAACTTGGTATAGAAGCAAGCAGGGAGTGAACTAGATTCCTGCAAAGACTCAACAGACAAATGTTTCACAGTTGGATGATTTGGCTTCTCAGCATAGTGACTCCGATGAGTCCTCTGGTGTCTGTTTTTGTCCTCCCTTAATTACACTTCTATGAGAGATTGAGGGAAGTGAGGACAGCAAGGGTGTGGTTGAAACAAAAAGTCCATCACCAACAACGCCTGGCATGCGAAACAAGTACATCTCAAATTAAAGTTGATTTTGAACATCTCCACTGCCGAGTGAAAAACTCTTAGGTCAGCTACATTTTTTTCATACAAATGAACAGAGAAAGTTGTGCAACCTTTGGCTCTGTGAATACTTTTACAAAACAGTTTAAAAACTGCATGGGTGTCTAAACAACCATGGCTCTCCTTTCATTTCTTCTCTGTTCCTTGGAGTGTATTTTCCTTAGTATTTGCTGAAAGAAGTAATATATGCAGCAAATGTTGTTGCTGTTTTTTCGAAGAAATAAAGGAGCATCTCCAGAAAATATCAGGGTTTTATTTATTTTTTGGTTTTCTACAGATGAACAGACTGCACTTGAACCTGTCAGCTGAACTTGTTCCAGAGGATTGTTGTATTCTTTGGGTTGTTTAGACTTTTTGCCCTGCTCTCCCCTAGCAGCCCCCTGCAGCTCCCCCCTGCAACTCCCCGTGCTTCTAAACTCCCTGAAAAATTAATCATCTGTCACATTGCCTCAGTGCTCAGCTGCACACCGATGCATAGCAGTGGGAGTTCGAGCTAAACTACTTGTCAGGCCTTAAACAGGGTTTTGGCCTCAAAACTTGGCCCGCGAACACACATGTTTAAGCCTTTTTGGTTGCATCCAGTGGGGACACTTGAGACCCAGTGTCCTTTTGACTGTGACAGAGGTCAATGGGACAATGCTGCTACTCTTTTCCCCTCTACCCCAAACTAAGAAACACAGAGGCTCTCTGTGCTGTGTCAGAGTCTTTGAGAGTTCATCTTCTTTCCTTCCGACCGTCAACCAAACATCATGAAGGGGGGAACTTTCTACGTGGATCCAAAAACAAAATCATTGCCTTCAAACAACCTCTTCACCCCAAAACTGAGTGGCTGCATTAGTGCGCATACTAGAGTTTATTTTGATTATCATTTCCTCATGTGTTTTTGTCTCAACGTGGGAGACAAACTTGGAACTTGAGTGAAATGTGTTGGGCCATTTTGTGAACTTTGTTGCTGTGCAGGCCTTGCAAATGAGGGTTTATTGCCACACGGGGTACACCCCTTTTTACTCATTCCCTCCTGCTTTATCAGCTCCGTGTAATCTGATCCTGCTCGCCACTGCGGCACCTCCTCCGAGACGGCTCACATTTCCTTTGATTCACAAGAGATCCGAAGGGAGTAAACATCCACACTCGTTTAGTTTACAGCCACCACACTGTATCCATTGGCCTAATTCAACTCATTAAAGTAGCTGCAGTGAATCAACTGACAGATCCAGGGCCATTATCCTTTCTGCTGCTTGTTTTATTCATTGGCGTGCTGACCGTGGTTGACTCTGTTGCTGGGAATGTTTCCAGATCAACCAGAGAAGCGGAGCCGAGCATGCTGTGCTATATCTGCCACATTTGGACAAATTCAATTTGTGTGTTGCACAACTGCACAGCAACAGTACGTAATTGTTGGTCCTTTCTCTGTGGGCCTTTGGCAAAACATTGTCTCTATGATCTGGTCTTTATTCATTATTACAGTCAATTGAGAAATGTTCTCGCAGCGAGTGTTTTTACATTATGTGGACAGAATAATCTGTGTTTTTGAAGTTAACCGATGGTGTGAGTCACCGTGCAGCTATGTCACCACAGTTTTGCGTCGACACTGTGTATGACTATTTGTGAAAGTACAGCTTCTGCTCATGAACATCCCCCCATCATCTCTGATCCAGCACAGCACAACAGTGTTGGTGAGTCAGATAATGTTCACCACCACTTCCTGTCACCCACCACAATAAATCCATTAGCTGTGCACCACTTCACATTCTGCCATATTGATTTATGAAGAACAACTATCCAGTGTACCCTGCTGCCAGCCAACAGCTATTGCGTGTGTGTGTGTGTGTGTGTGTGTGTGTGTGTGTGTGTGGGGGGGGGGGGGGGTA
>CAAKHC010004792.1:0-10759 GCA_901007825.1 Macroramphosus scolopax | reverse complement strand
AATCCATAAAACTCAGTGTCAAACTTTAGGCCATGAGCCTCCTGCCTCCCGGTCGCTGCAACCACTCCAGTGAGCTTCTGAAAGAACTAGGCCGCAATCTGAGCCACCCGTTATATGCACTGGCCTTAAAGGGCCAGTGCTACATACGTGTTATATATATTATTCAGGTTCTTTGTTACACTTACAAAAAATGCACTAAAGGAAAAGGCTGCTATTTGTTCTTAAAAGGCTGCTATTGTTTCTTAGAAGGCTGATATGTTTTCTTTTGTATTGACATTTTATAAATACAGTGATCCCTCGCCACTTCGCGGTTCACTTATCGCGGATTCGCTATTTCGCGGATTTTCATAATGCATTTTTTTTTTTTTTGGTGCATTGTGCTCTGCATTCTGATTCGCTAAAAACTCACTCCCGCTTCTTGTATCAAAACATGCTACGAATTGTGCTATCATTTTGTCGTCTCGTGCAGTTATGTGTACGTACTGCACACATAACTGTTGCCCGCGGTCTTCAGAAGAAGAGAACACTGCAGAGCGCAGTCAGGATGCAGCGGCCCAGTCTGAAGAGCAGTGAAACGGCCTACACGCGAGTCACTGTATTTGTATACATGTAATAGTTGCTAATTGTAAAAAAAAAAAAAGTTTTCTATTTCGCGGATTTCACTTATCGCGGGTCATTTTCGGAACGTAACCCCCGCGATAAACGAGGGATTACTGTAAATGTATTTAATTTGTCCAAACGCATTATGACACTTAAGTCTCACTCCTAGATTTTTCTGAAACTTGGCAGCCCTGTTTACAAGAGAGTAACAGGTCTCATATTATTTTTAATTAAGATATACATTTCAGTTCTATCAAAGACTTAACCCTGTTTTAGACGAATGCAATTGAGTAATAAACAGGCTAATTTTTCACTATTGCATAACATTTAAACAGACCAAACAATTGGAGAGAATGATTGTCAAATAAATTAATAACAAAATAACTTGCCAGCTGCCTTAACGGATGATTATTCCGTCCTGTCTAATTTTGGAATTGTTTTTTTTATATTTTATATAAGAAACTATAACATTAGATGCAGTGTCTCATCAAATTACGTGTTGAATGCTCTTCTTTGTGTTTTTTTGGCGGAATGTTGCAATTGCAACTTTAGGTTTATACAGCCACCTGCTGTACCGGAGTACATAATACATCTCGTTCAGATTACAACTGAACCATAAAAAATAACAAAAAAATATACATATATATCTTCTCAAACCATACAGTGTTTACTAAAAACTCTATAGCACAACTCGTTTAATATTTCATAAATAAAATAATATCCGATGAAAAGCGCACAGTCACTCTGTGTTTTGATCACATAAGACTTGAGAAAAGGACCTCTCTGTTTCCACCAATCACAGAGAAGGTGCGCTGCTGTGAGTTCCTTTATTGTCTTTATCTAATGCCTGAATTTAAAGAAGGAATCGTAAAATCAAAAGAACACGTTTTGGTGTAACAACTCTCGAATACTGAATGCGTTGATTCATAATAGCAATTTTTTTTAACTAAGAAGTATATGATTGGTCACAAATGCCTCTTTTCTAACAGTAATTACTTGCAGGCGTTACGAGAGGCTCTCTTTCGGACCTATACAACTTCCTTCCGTTGACATTTCATGCTGCTTCTTATTCAATAACACTGCGATGAAGTTCAGGGGACGAAACTAAACCAAGAATCGTTGTGTTGTTACTGAACACCGTGACAGGCGGAACAGGGAGGATGTCTCAGGTGCTGAGGCTTCTCTCGGCGGCCGCTCTGCCTCTCTGCCGGGCTGGAGGTTCCAGTGCTCGGCTCCTTGCATTGACAGGGGTACGACATTACACAGCCGGGTACCGGAGCTGCGCTTCCCTGGTAAGTTACTGCTGTCGTGTTTTGGATGTTCTGTTCACGACTCGATTACCGACTAAAGACTCAAAGTGACTTACCCACGTGAGGTAAATTTGAGAAAAATAAAAGTTAAAACTAGAATCAGATTTTGTAAGACAGGAATATATTTCTAGTTCGACTACGTGCAACAAATCTGGTTGCAAAATCGTCCGTTTCAGTTTGGTTTGTTTCACATGCACAAAGCATGGACAATTAAACTGTATTTGTACTTTATTATAGCTAACTTTCATTTTCCGCACTCATCCGATACATTTTTAACTTTCGTATTTTGTCTTTGGTGACACTGAACTCTGCTTGGAAGCTAACATCTGTGTAAGATGTTAGCTTAAACTATTCGAGATGTTTCTCCTCCAGATGTGGTTATAGCAGTAAATAATCAGTGTGGTGCAATGACACGACGCTGCAACAACAATAAGAATCCTTCTTGAAAATAGGTCTTTTCAAAGGACAAGCTAACGTTAGCCACCGTCTTGCTTAGTGTCAGTTATTTAAACGGAGGCTGGTTTAGGCAACACGTCGCTAGCGTTAGCTAACCGATGCTGACGTCACGGCTACCTGGGCGTAGAAGCGACGCATCGAGGATTCATCGGTGATGATCAGGATGTTACCATTATTTGCTTTGGATATATAAACACATCTGTATGTAAGATCTATCTATATGCAGAGCTGATAGATCAAGATTATTTAGTTAAAAATTCATAAATAGCATCAAGATAGGTAACGTGACTCATTAAATGTATATTCTATAAGTGTTTATAATATATACTCAGTGTTTGTGTATTGCAGGTTTATAAAACATTAAATTAAGCTATTGAAATTGGTCCAGTACTATTTCCTAATAAGTTGTTCTGGTCTGGGTAATTATCATATTTTCTATACTTTAATAAAAGTTACTGTAACAATTGTGGCTGTGTAGTGAGTCATGGTTCTAATGAGCTCGTTAAGACCACACTGGCAACATCTCTTTTTATTTCACTGCTCAGAGTCTATTGAAACTCAGAGTTTGGAACATTTCAGGGGTCCAGTCACAGCATGCAGTCATGTATTGTCTGTTGTTGAGGTGTTCTAACAGGTTCTCTGTGGTCTTTTCCAGAACGTCCATCAGTTCCCAGTTAACTTCCTGTCTTGCCGCAGATTCCAGGCGGCGCAGCAGCGACTGTATTCCACCGAACCCAAAGGTGAGAGCGTCCGTGTGTCTGACGTCGCAACTGCCACGGTCACATGACCAGAGAAATAGGGACACCTCCTATGTGGGTTTAGAATATTAAATACATTATGTTTATCCATAATAAAATAATTATTATGTGATTTGACCTTTACATTCCAAGTTAATCAGGAAATATAACTTAATCAATTTTCATTTCCCTTTTAAGTGTTGGACAGAAACTGTCTGGTAGATGTTTCATCACACTTCTAACTTTCAGATGGAAAAGGAGGAGCGGGCGGAGGAGGAAGGTCAGGTGGAGGGAAGAGAGGTGGAGGAGGAAAAGACTGGTGGAGCCGGATGCAGAAGGTCTGTGGCAACTAAAACACTTGATTTTATTATTCATCATTTCATGAAGTTATCGTTATTTGAACATGAATTCTAATAAAATGTTAAACTAAAGGAAATTAAAGACTTTTTGTGACTTCAGTTAGAAGTTCGCAGGCATCAACACCGACTAAGTATTTACATTTGATAGATACTGAAGATGACTATTTCATCTTATTATTTAGATGTGATTAGTATGTTATTGTTCCTGTATCAGGAACGATGTTTCAAATGAACTCTTCATAAATCACTTTTGTGTCAAATCTGAATATTTGAGGTTTTATTTCAAACGTTTGTCAGGAAGCTAAACTTCACATCAGAGGAAAGGTTGTTGATATTTTTATCAAATTCAATTCATTAGTTTTTGAATAAAGCAGATCAATTAATATTCTTGTTTTATTAGAATGTGAAAGGAAGCCATGATGATGGTGGTGGTGATGATGGCGACGGCGGCTTCATCATCGTCTGCTTCCTTCCTGTCACACTATAACCAGTTGATTTTTTTCTCCGCTGCCGTGCAGGGGGACTTCCCCTGGGATGAGAAGGACTTCCGGTACATGGCTGTGACCATCGCCGGGCTCAGCTCAGCTCTGCTATACTTCTACTTCAGAGACGGCGGCCGAGAGATCAGCTGGAAGGACTTCGTCCACCGCTACCTGGGCCGAGGCATCGTAAGGAGCATTGTGGGACATTACGTCCAAGTAGTCATCAGCAGGTCATTTAGATTGTTGGTTGGACAACTCGACATTTGATGATGCCACCTGAAATTATGTCAATGAAAATGATCTGTGCAGATGTTTTACTGACAGTTTTGTCTTGTCTTCCAGGTGGATCGTTTGGAAGTCGTCAACAAACAGTATGTCCGAGTCATCCTGGTGCCCGGCGCTGACGCTGAGGGGGTGAGAGGAAACCAAGTCTCTTGAACATCATTCTGCTCCCCCGTCTGTATGTTTGTGTTAACGACTGAAATGTGATGTCCTGGTTCTGCAGAGCTACGTGTGGTTCAACATCGGCAGCGTAGACACCTTCGAGAGGAACCTGGAGGGGGCGCACATGGAGCTCGGCATGGAGTCGTCACACCGGCCCGCTGTCGTCTACAGCACCGAGAGCGACGGGTGAGTGTTGTCTTATCGTGTGTGTGTGTGTTAAACAAGGTGTTCCTGTAGCAGTAAAAGCTGATAAGACCGTTTGCTCTTTTTCTCTCTTCTTCTATAGATCTTTTCTGATGAGCATGGTCCCCACCCTGCTGCTGATTGGCTTCTTGCTCTTCACCCTGCGGCGAGGCCCAATGGGAGGAGGCCCCGGCGGCGGGAGAGGCGGACCCTTCAGCATGAGCGAGTCCACAGCCAAGATGATGAAGGACAACATCGAGGTGAAGTTCAAGGACGTAGCAGGCTGCGAGGAGGCCAAGCTGGAGATCCTGGAGTTTGTAAACTTCCTGAAGAACCCGCAGCAGTACCAGGACCTGGGCGCCAAGATCCCCAAGGTACAGCACTGACACATGGGCACCACCGGCTACAGAATGTTACAGAAGGCACACGTGTGGACAGGAGAAATGCCATTTGAAAATGATCCAAACAGATAAAACAAATCTGCTGAAGAGTTTGATGAGGTCCAATAAATGAATGGAAGATCACTTATGTGTGTGCATGTTATTTCCCAGGGTGCTGTGCTCTCCGGGCCTCCTGGGACAGGAAAGACTCTGCTGGCGAAGGCCACAGCCGGAGAGGCCAACGTTCCCTTCATCACCGTCAACGGCTCCGAGTTCCTGGAGATGTTTGTGGGCGTCGGGCCTGCCAGGGTGAGTGAAGGAAACAAAAGTTTTGCCATCTGGTGACTGTTTATGTTCCTATTTCTTTGCAGTATCTTCGTCTTCTTCGTCTTTTGGTGTTTTACGGCAGACTAAAGCACTAAAGCGTAAACGCTGTCTCTTGAAAAAATTGCATTCTGGGTACATTCGTAATGTAGAATAAAGTTTCACTGGTGTGCTTCCTCCACAGGTGAGGGACATGTTCGCCATGGCGAGGAAGAACGCCCCCTGCATCCTCTTCATCGATGAGATTGACGCAGTGGGACGGAAGAGAGGAGGCGGGAACTTCGGAGGTCAGAGCGAGCAGGAGAACACGCTGAACCAGCTGCTGGTGGAGATGGACGGTGAGCTGGACGACAGGTCTTCAGCATTAATCTTTGAGGTTAACGTGACGTCTGATGTGACGGTCGTCTGCTTTCGTAGGTTTTAACACGGCTACTAACGTGGTGGTCCTCGCCGGAACCAACCGACCCGACATCCTGGACCCTGCGCTGATGAGACCGGGACGCTTCGACAGACAAATCTACATCGGTAGAGACGAACAAACAGTCCCGAGTCTCTGTCAAACATCAGCTGATTTAAATAAACGTATTGATCTAATGTTCTCCTTCTGTCTCCTCTCAGGTCCTCCTGATATCAAAGGACGGGCGTCCATCTTTAAAGTCCACCTGCGTCCAATCAAACTGGACCCCACCATGGACAAAGACGCTCTCGCCAGGAAGATGGCCGCCGCCACACCAGGATTCACAGGTACGTCCCCCCCCGACATGTTCATCACAGTTCTGTTGGCTCATCACGAGTGTCTGTTAACTAAACAAACTCTCTCTGTGGACGAATCAGGAGCCGACATCGCTAACGTCTGCAACGAGGCGGCGCTGATCGCTGCCAGACACCTGGACCCGTCCGTCAACGCCAAACGCTTCGAGCAGGCCATCGACCGGGTCATCGGAGGTGAGTGGGACATCTCAACTTGGATCATTCTGAACATTATAATTCCTCTCTCACTCGTTGATCGCTCGCCTGCGTCCTCTCAGGTCTGGAGAAGAAGACTCAGGTGCTGCAGCCCACAGAGAAGAAGACGGTGGCTTATCACGAGGCCGGTCACGCCATCGTGGGCTGGTTCCTACAGCACGCCGACCCCCTGCTGAAGGTACACGCCTGAACTCACAACTTGATTAGACTCGACTCTCAGATGCAGCTGCCCCGGGAGGAGCAGCTCCCCCTGGTGGTGGTCTGAATGTTGAGTCAGTTGAACAGTTGAGTCAGTTGTGCGCGCGCACATACACATTCACACACACACACTCACATACAGTGTCTGACGAGGCCCTCACATCCTGCTCGCGTGTTGTTCGTGTCCAGGTGTCAATCATCCCGCGGGGGAAGGGGCTGGGTTACGCCCAATACCTGCCCAGAGAGCAGTACCTGTACAGCCGGGAGCAGCTGTTCGACAGGATGTGCATGATGCTGGGAGGCCGTGTGGCTGAGCATGTCTTCTTTGGTAGGATCACCACCGGAGCTCAAGACGACCTGAAGAAGGTCACGCAGTCGGCCTACGCTCAGGTACGCGCGCCCCCGCAGGTTCACATGGTCTGTTATTCTATATCCCATTGAGTAGATGAGTGTTTCTCCAGCTCACCTCCTCGCCGCCCCTCAGGTGGTGCAGTTCGGTATGAGCGATAAGGTCGGCCAGGTGTCGTTTGACCTCCCCCGGCAGGGCGAGATGGTTCTGGAGAAGCCGTACAGCGAAGCCACAGCGGAGCTGATTGACCAGGAGGTTCGAGAGCTGGTGGACCGAGCGTACGACCGCACACTGCAGCTCATCGAGGACAAGAAGGACCTCGTGGAGATGGTGAGAACTTTCAGAAACGACGTGATGTTTACCTATGTTTCCTAGATACTGAGAACTCTCAGCAAACACCAGTTCTGGCTCCTCCCTCAGGTGGGGAAGCGTCTCCTGGAGAAGGAGGTTCTGGACAAGGCGGACATGTTGGAGCTGCTGGGCCCGCGGCCGTTCGAGGAGAAGTCTACGTACGAGGAGTTTGTGGAGGGGACGGGGAGCTTCGAGGAGGACACAGCACTGCCGGAGGGCCTCAAAGACTGGAACCAGGAGAGAGCAGGGGAGGCGGAGGAGCCGGAGCAGACGCAGGACAGACAGCAGGCCGTGTAGACGTGAAGGACGAACACGCCAAACTGTTCCACGGAGTCGGGAGGTTTCAGGGGAGAAGATTTATTTAGACGTTTCTACAAAGTAGTGACAAACGCAACTCACCTGATTCATTGTTAGAACTGCAAGGAAACTTTAGTGCTGCTGCTTTCTGCTACCTCCATATTTAAAACCATGACAGTATGACACCTGAGAAGCAGTGACGGCGTTCTGTATAATCACACGCAGGAATGATGTAGGTATACGAACCGCCATGGATGTATAATAAGACCTGGACACAGGAAGTGCATCAGTTTGAAGCTTGTCTTCCTGTCGAACCTCCAACCTTCCGGTCTTTGACCTTTAGGAACCGGCTACACCCAGATATATCAAACCTGTTGGTCTTCAAGCGCCACTGAGCAACTGTCAAAGGAGTTAACGAAGCCCCGCCTCCAACGCCATGTCCAGTTCTCGTTATACATCCTCGCTGTCCGCTGGTCACTTCCTGGCAAACCGAGAAACGCCTTTGAAGTTTGGTGGTACTCGGGGAACCTCCACAGTGGGAAGTTCCTCTCAAACATCTTGGTCACAAACCTGCGAGGCGGCGTGAGATGACGTTTCATCACATCCATGACCGTCAGAAGATCCTCAACTTCCTTCAACTGTCAATGAAGAACAAAGTCCCGTCCCCCCCGTCCTGCAACTGACTGGATCCACGTACAATTTATTTGCAACATGTTTGTACTGAGAAGCTGCAGACAGGAAGAAGCTCGGCGCCTCAACGGTCCTCAAACTCACCTGAAGACTGAACTTTTATTTTTTGTATTTATTCAATAAAGACAGTTGAAGCTGTGATCACTTCCTGTTTATCAACTTTCTGGTGGCCGAAACATTTTTAGAGGTTTTTAATATTTAGAGTTTGTTTCCATCTTCAGGGTGCAGACGTGTTTTACAGTCTGGATTGATTTCATACAAACACTCAGTGTGTGTGTGTGTGTGTGTGTGTGTTCAGGAAGCTTCTGCATCAACGGCCCTCTGGACTGATACTCTGATTTAAAGGAGAAATCCCCCAAAATACAGAATCAGTTTTGTGACTTCAGTCTTCACACGTGTTAATAAAACCAGAATCAGTAAATTGAAGCGTCTCTGACGTCAGCTGGATGAAAATAACAACCTGTTGAACTTTTCTAAGTCAATGTCTTAAACTCGTTTTGAAAAAATCCTCAAAATGTTCTTCAGCAACACTTTAGACCGAAACATGTCAAGATTTAGTGACATCTAGTGGTGAAGTTGAAGTCTGCAACTAACTGAATCTCTGTGGAAGACGAGCTGCTCCTCGTATAAAGTTCTAACCATGAAATAAAACCAGTGTTTATACACTGATGAGGAGTCGAGATCTTCCTCACTGGAACGTCTGTAGTCAGACAAACGCTTGTTTAAATATTTAATGAAAACTCAAAGAAACATGAATTCTACATTTCCTCGACAGACGTAAAGAAACCCTGAAAGCATCGAACCAACCCGCAGCTGAACTCCTAACGTCTAATTTACCTGCAGATAAATGTTTCAGGTAACGTTTGGCTGCGGTTGTGTTCACATTCATCACTTGCATGTACAAATCGACTTGTTTACAACGTTTCGTATCAAAAAGCTACAAAGAGGAAACATTCAAGTGTAAATGGCAACAATTCTCCAAACAGCTGCACTGATTAACTCCGCTCAGCTGGGGGCGCCACGCCCACGTTAGAAGTCTGTTCATCACCACAGCGTGACTACTCGGTCGCTTCAGTTTATAACAAATAGCCCTTTAACGCTGCCGGAGTTCGTTTTCTCTGTCCGCTCTGGTGGCGAGCAAAAGATCCTTTGGCTCCACGATATGTTAGAAAAAAAGTACTTCTGTCAGAGGATCCTGATTGGCTGGTTGTCCTGGTTACGTCCAGCGGTGGAGGACCAATGAGATGAGCAGCGAGGCGAGGAAGAGAGAGAGGGACAGGAACATGGCCGCCGCTCCGCCACATTCCTTCGCATCTTCCTGTTTGAGAATTGAACATGTCGGAGTTAGAATGCAGACGAACATTAAACTAAATTACATTTTCACAATAGAGAATGAAATATTCTGTACAACAACAAAAATAATACACAATAAAGAAACATTCTCCCAAAATATTTCTTGATTAATCACTGGTGCACTTCTTTTATACAGTCTATGTTCTGAACACTGGTGTCCAGCTGATGTCAGCATGCCCATGAATGACAGGGAGGCTGCACTGGTCCTGTTCGCCCAGCAGGGGGCGCCATGTCCCCATCAATCAGGTCACAATGTTCAAACCTGGCAGCACTGACCTTCGGGTGGTAGGCGTGACAGGACATTGGACGCCGCCGCACCTTCTGGGATTTCATCCTGTTGCACTTCACTGTGGCGTTATGTTCACTGTCGTCAAGGAAAACTAAACGTCGAGTGAAGAGTTTCAGAAAAGATTACAGATGATGATGTTTCTGTTGTCAGAAGCTCTTCAACGAAACACATTCTGTTCTGATTAACTGATTTAAGAATAAAATCTTTACAACAGCTTCTACTGAATTCGACTGCCTCAGAGTTACAACGTGTCCTCGCTGCCGTCTCTCTGAAGGAGGAGGCGGCGCCGGCTGGTTGGTCCTCAGAACAGAAAGGATATATTTAATCTCTTTGGGCTCCAGAAGAATCGGTCCATACTGACGAGAACAGTCGCAGTCGGCCTGAGTAACAACCAGAACCAAGTTACTGTCGGGGATCTGCTGCACCACGAACATCCTGAAACACAAACAGTCACATGAGGACACGCCCACACACATGTTGTCTGTTTCACTCAGTTCAAAGTATCAACAGGTGTTTCATCCACAGTCCACAGTGTGTCGCGGCCAAGCTGCAGCATCATCTTCTTCATCTTCTCTGTGCACTGAGTGATCAGATTTAAATAAAGTTCCCAGCTTTGACCGACTTCTTCATCTGTTCGATTTCATCCTCAACAATCACACAATCAAACATGTTCGACGCCGTTTCACTGCAATAATCAGACAAGTCAGTCAGGATGATTGAAGTTATTGTTAGGTGTGTGTGTGTGTGTGTGTGTATTTTACTTCTGGCAGCGTCCACACTTGATGAGGCTGTTGGCCTCTCTGACTGACGAGTCGTACATGAAGCCCGGATACGCCGTGTCGCAGGGCTGCAGCGCCTCCACCTTCTTCTGCTTGTGACCTGGAGACACACACACACACACACACACACACACACACACACACACACACACACACACGCACACACACACACACACACACACATTAAACGCTTGCAGAGTCTTCATGGAGTA
>CAAKHC010004790.1:0-11512 GCA_901007825.1 Macroramphosus scolopax | reverse complement strand
ATCTCCGTCTGTATCAGGAACAATGCCACTTAATGCTGTGTCCCCGATGATGCTGGCAATACGGGTATCCATGGGTGAAAGTTGTGTTGTTGCTTGTCCTCCTCCAGTTAAAGATATTTCCTGTCTGTGGGCTGTGACGCGTTTTTTGGCACTGAGTTTGACATCAAACCATTTCTTTTTTATTTCTGACAGTGATCTTTCCTCTGACCCAACAGAATTAACGGCAGTCGTGACCTTCTCCCACGCAGCATTTTTTCTTTTATTGGTCACACCTGCATTTAGTGTTCCGAACAGCAGTTTTTGGTTTGTCTCAACTTCTCCTACTAGTACCTCAATCTCGGTGTCGGAGAAATTCCTCTTCTTTGCCCTCTTTGCCATGATTTCGGTGAGTGGAAAAAAATCAATTCACGCATTATTAAAGGGATTGTTGCTACCATATATGGTCAATTGGAGGCGTTTCTGAATGCAAATGACTCTAACCATGCACGAGCATGGTAGGTAAGAACAGGTGGGATTTATCATCACTGATTACTTACTAGTGTGCGTACGACCGGTGTCCGCACGTTTGATAATTACGGATTTTTTTGTACTTACACACATTCTAAGTTTCATTCCTACGACAGAATTTAGAACCTTTTCTACGCACGGTTGATAAATGAGGCCCCAGGACTTTTTGAGCACGTTTAGGCCGTCAAAAAGGCGATTGATTGCGGAGAACAATAATTCCTAGAAATCCAATAGGGCCTTCGCACTGTTGTGCTCGGGCCCTAATTATGAAACACTGATGGACTTGATACATGGAGGGATTTGGCTGAGCCGAACATTGCCCGAGCTCCAGTGCCGGGAGGAAAAATAAATCTAGCTGACACAAGGCCAGCAATCTGCTCCAAACAAGCCATGCGGGGTTATCGCTGAACGATCAAAAGTTAGATTGTGTTTGAGGATAAAGATACCATATGTTGCTGCTGTCATAGTGACGAATGTCTCTTATCAGAGGGCATAATGTGGCGCATGAGTTAATATCCTGTCAGCACATAAACAAATATAGAAAGATACTCATTATTCTTTTACCTTGATCGACACGTAAAATGTTTCATTATTCCAGGTCTGCCTGAAGAAGACTTGATGCAGAGTGAGGTGTCAACAGCAGGCATTTAATTTATGGTTAACGGAGACGGGAACATCAAACTAAAAGCGGCTCTTTCACTGCGTATATACGCGTGCGGTGTATTCTAATGTAAACGATTATACAGACAAAACCATACATCATCTGCCTCTGAGGGTGTCCGGGCCAACAACAAAGGTGTTATTTGGCAGCGGTTTTAATCAGCCAAAGTAAATGTCTCTGAACCCCGAGGGGGCGCGATGAGGGAGGCGAGGGAAGACGAGGGAGAATGGTGATGAGTGTGGGGGGTTCAGACAGTGACAGTGATGGGCCTCCTTCCATTAGTCATTTTCTGGTGTGATGGAGACAATGCTAAACATTCCCAACTGAATCTCCGCATTGACACAGAGAGGCTTCATACAGGCTGCCTCCCAAAATGAAATATAAAGGAGGAATTGGCCAACAGATAGTGGAGATTGATTCAAAAGAAACATGAGTGGTAATCAATACGGTTCCCCGGGCAGCCAAGCAGCATAAAGCTCCCTGCAGCATCCACTGCTTACCCAAGGCTAAAGCTGGATGCTACCATGCTTCCTGTGTGTAATTTATGATGAAGGTGTCGCTCTGAAAAGGATACGTCATGGCTGACGGAGCCCGGCTCGTAAGTAAAAACGCACTGTTCAGAACTGTTCATTCATGAGGTGATGGATTGATCCAAGGTGTCACGTGAAACATTAGAGCGGAGTGATTCATTTAAAGTAGCTGCAAATGACAAATAGTGGGGATGAAAACTGCAGGACTTTAGTTTCTTGCAAATTTGTGTGCATTCACTTAAGGCATTGTTTGACATTTTGGGAAATACACCAACATTTTCTTGCTGAGGTATTTGAAAAGATGATTAATACTATATAATGTGTGTATATTACCTATAAATAGCCTTTGGGTGTCGGGGCTTCTCGTGGAGCCAATACGGGCACAGACTGCCTCGTATATCAGCCGCTTGTGACGATGGAGCTGTTATTTACAACTAATAAAGGAGCTGAACAGCTAAATATGGGTCAGATGATGTTGAGATGATCAGATAGGTTGCAAGTTTGCCTCTCTTATTTTCCACACACTCTCTACCTGCAACCTGTTGGGAAAACAATATCACTCTTATTGATATTAATCCCAATTTACTGTATTTTCTTCTGTATTTACTTGTACTTGAATAACTGAGACCATTTGAGAACAACCTTTACAGGAAAGAATGTTGTGCAAACTCAGCGTCTCATTAACTGACCACCGGACGACCCTCTGCAGGACAGGAGATTCTCCCCACCGCAAGTTACCATTCCCACTGCTGCAGGACGGAAGACAGGCAACCATAAAACTGGACCTCAGAGGACTGACTGCTGATCAGCTGCTTACAGAGGGCTTCTATATGTAACTGCTCCTTCTTGCAAGAATAAAGTGCTACATTTGAAACCAATACTACATCGGCACGCAGATATCTGTTTGTAGAGATTATGCCAAATGAGAAGCTACAGCCAGCTGGAAGTTTAGCATATTTTAGCATACAGATAGCCCATTAAAACATCTACTAGGTGTTTTTTACACCTCTGAGATATACTGTATGTTCTTTAGAGAGTAAGTTGTAGAGGTGTAATTTGTAATTGTTTCCAGTTGCAATCCAGCCTCACATTCACCTTACAGACACAAAGGTGGCATCAATCTGCCAATCTAACTTTTCAAAATAAAACAAATGAATGTGTCCAAAAAACTCCAACTACTCTCAGACAGTTGGACTGATTCTTGAGGCTTTAACTTCACCAAGCAGCTGACATTCGTATCACTTTTTAATCATTCTGTTAAAGTTTCCACCGAGCAAACTTTGAAACTGAACTATCGGAACAATGACTATACATGAATCATTCAATTAGAACATCCCATTGTAGTTGACTGCATTTATTGCACACTAATGGGGAAGCAATCTCTGTGACTTCCTCAACTTTCTTAGATAAGACCCAAAGGATCCAGACCCTGGTTGACTACAGATGCAGCAGAACAGAATACCTCCTTATCAAAGGAGACTTGTAGGCCAGCATGGATGTGTATAGGTAACCAAGGCAATTCAGCTGCCAGAGAAAGCATTGATCAATAATGTATATGTGTCAGATCATAGCTCAGGAGCAGGGTAGTGAGGGGTGAAGTGAACCTTTTTGTATCCACATGGGGTGCATACAAATACGTTTCTTCTCACAGTCAATGTCAGGAAAAGGATGTTCATACATTTCTGTTCTCAGAGGTCAAGCGTTTTTTCAGACAGCAGACAACAGGCCAACCATGACAGCAGCCCAGTCGGAGCATCTAAATCAGCGGATGGAGGGTGAAAGGAAGGATGAAATTTCACTTTCAATATCAGAATTCATTTGTATTGGATGTATTGTGTGGTGGAGAGGAGCGAGTCATATGCGAGGAGTGTTTCAGTGAAGGAGGATGTCATCTTGCCAACAAGGTCTGAATAGTATACATGCTGACAGGCCTCTCCGACAGTGTCTACCCAGCAGGCTCCACTTCATTTGCAGACTGAATGCGTTTCCCTTTATTTATTCATTCATTTCCACGTGGCCAGGTGCTGTCACTTTGATGAATGGAAGCTGGAACTGGCCAATTGTTTTCACTTGACGGGACAAGCCTCACACGCTCTGAACTTAAACGTTCTTCTTGTCAGAGGAGCTCCGCCAATTCTATGCTTTATAGAAGGCCACATACCGCTGCCATTGTTCTCACACGTACGCATACGCCAGCCCCCCGCCTGACATCCCTGGGGCTTTTCTTATTAGAATCTACCTGAGGAATTGAGGCTATTTACTTCAATTTCCTGTCCATGGCTCAGAATGCTTCATCCCACATGGAGATTATTTAGTCAGCGCCAGACTTTCAGGTGAGCTGTGAGGACGTCACTGTGGTGGATGTGTGGAGGCAACGTGACCAGGCCCGGAAGCTGCTGCTGCTGCTGCTGTCCTGGTTTCCGTTGTGATAGTTGCAAAGCTGAGTTGATTGGAATCAGTCCATTAGGTCATTTCCTGTCCATTTTGGAAAGAGTTTGTTTCTAATGGGACATGATTTCAGGTTCATTCAAAACAGTATTTAATAAATAAAGCTTTGATCGAAAATGACTGCTTTTCCTGATAAACAGATGTTGATTTGCTCTCTTACTTAGATGTTGGTGGGATGATTGATATAATTGATCAATTTCAGTAAACCCAACTCCCCAACTCATTGTGATTCATGTCCTGGGATGTGTTTGGGTAATGCCGGATAGCCTGTTAACTGTAAAGTGCTGGGCTTGTTTTTGTCCTTGACAAGCTGCTTCTAAGAGGATCCTGTAAGATTTGATTCTACCGCCACCTTGGACACGTGTTATTTCATACATCACATTAAACTTTATGCTAACGCTTATTTGTATGGAACCCACGATACTTGGTTTTCTACAATATCTACTTTTCGTGCATCTACGACAAGCAATGCTTTTATTTTTATGTAAAACAGAGTGCTGCCTTATATGATGGACAGTCTCTAGACCTCTACAGTAGATATGAAAGGCTCATTCTAATGTAAATAAATAATAACAACCCATTTCTGCCAGTAGATCCCTGCAAATCCTGCACACACTGGTCCCGAATAATGAAGCAAGAACCAGGAATCTGTTAGCTTAGCATAAAGAGCTACAGCATATAACCTGCACTGTATGTATTAGACTGCATCTGATGTCAGACTTTTGAATTGAAATGGAACAGAATGGTAACATTTCTGCATGAATTAGGAATAATTGGTGTTCATGTATAACAGCTTAATCCCTAGTTTCAGTGGATATATTTTTTTGCTGTCTTCCACTCCAGAGATGAAGACCGCTAACACACTATCTACAGCTGCCATCTTTAACAGCCTGCAGCCAAACACTCAAAGAAAAATAAAACATGTGTTGCATGTCCTCTGTTACTGTTACGAAACGCTCCAGACAAGATAAAATCTGCAGAATATTTACCGCAAATTTCCATCCCTCTGATTCCCTAAACAAGCAGATTTTCGGTTTCAGACCGAGGCGTGTAAAATCAGCCTAATCTATATGCATGAATAGATGTACCATTGGGAATGCGTAGGCCTTCTCACCTGCCTCTGTTGATGGAGGAGAAGGAGAAAACAAATTATCACTCTTTTTTTTTTTTTTTGGTAATGTTTTCCTCGTCTTGCCGGTGTCTTGGTAACCATGGTAAGGCCCGCGGAGGAAACAGAAGAAGCTGTCATTCTGGAACAACAGATGTAATCATCTTTCTCCGGCGGTGTCGGTGGGTTGTCGACTTACTTGAGTTACCTTGGCAGAATGAAGAAAGGGTGCAGAGAGCCAGAGCACCACATGAAATCCCTTTGTTGAGTGGTGTCATGTCTCACCCAGACATCAGCGCCTTCATGCAAAGTGGAGGCTGAAAAAGAATGTTCTAGGTTCGGCTGTGAACTTCTGCAAACAACCCAGAATGATTAATGCAAATCATGAAGGTATGTACAAGTTGTACAACGTGAAATAAAGTAGGAGATAACACCTCAGCAAACACCCACACAGGCGAATTCAATATGAAATAGAAAATGTTAATGTATAGTTTCTTTAGTTGGGGAAACCAGTAGGGATGTAAAGATCAGAATAATGGTGTTAAGAGATATAACTCAAGCAAATTTAAGGTGCTCAGGAGGAATGAAAAAATACATCCGACCCAAAAACTAGTCTCACTTTGCTCAAGGCCTTTGTTTCACAGGCATTTTGATTCGTGTCAAACGTCCAATTAGTAATTACATCCACTGAAATGCTTGTGAAATAAATGATGTATTTAGATTCATTTGTCATATAATACATGGATCATTTCCCTGAACAGTTGACAGTTAATGTGTTAAAGGGCAACCAGGAATCAGAGCAGCGAGCGACACTAATGTTGAGAGGAAGCGCTTCTATTGTTTATTTATGAATCCGACAGCCTGCTGGTTTTACACTTTTATAATAGATGTTAAGTAATGAGCTTTAAATGTTAATTATCCTTCGCTAAATATGAATAGATTTTGTTTTTTCAATATGCAATCAAGTCCAGCTTACACATGTTGATAAGCTATTAGTAAGTGGATGTCGGTACTAAGTCTCTGCATGTTGTTCGAGAAGGTAAGTGGGTCCATTTATACTGTCTTATTTACACATTTAAGAGCTTTGAATGGTAGCTGCTCTTATTCACGAATAATAACCTATTTATAAAGTATTAATTTAATATTTTACAAGTATTAATAAAACTCGATTTAATTTTCATCATGTAACTGATTATAAAGTGGAATTGTATTTTAAGCCTCAAATATGTCTCAAACGGACCACTTATGTTAAAAAGTGGAGATACTCAGGTGAGTGGTCCAGTTAGAAAATAAATCCCCTCTGTTCCTCTGGGCAACAGGCCAATAAATAATCCAACCCCAAATGATTCCTTATCCTGCTCGCAGTAACATCTCTCCCTGGGAGATGGAAAGGGTAATTAACTGCTGTGTGTGACCAACATTCAGTGAGGTGCTTATCAGTTTAACTGCTTCAGTTGAAATTTAAATATACTCTGCCTTCTCCGCGCACCTGACGGAAGAAATAGGAAACAGTACAATGCAGAGCCACGATGCCACAATCATTACCAATCCACAGGGGTTTACATATCTGACTAGAAAAACAATCAATTGCCTTGTTGTTTCTCGTAAGAACAAGGTTTCTGAGTTTTCTGTTTTATTTCAGCTATGAAATAGTGAAGCTTGACAGCCATGCAAGCTGAAGGTGTGTTTTTTTGGTCTGTTTGGGCAAGGTGCAAGTCGTTGTGGGAACGTGGAGCCCCGGCTGCACTTTGCAGATATGCAGGACTGCGCTTTCCTGCCCAGACCCATCAAATGGTCCTGTCATTGTGCTATCTCCTGGGACACGCTGCTGCAGTACAGAGGGATTAAAGCTTTTCATGAAACATTTTCAGGGCCAAAGGTGTGTGCGATAGCAGCCTGTGTGCCATTTTCTACAACAAGGGGAGACTTAACTTTGCTGGACGCTTAAAGCGGGACTGTGCAGGATGTAATTTCACATCCAAATTGGGCAACTAATTGGACTACAAAGCAGGGGATGAGGCTGTGGAGCCCACCACAAATGCTCTGTGGAAAAAAAGAAATGGAAAAATTAACGAAATAAAATGTATTTTTCTGCCCCATGTTCAAAATCCAGCTAATTATTCTCCCGGTGAAGAGTGGCATGCTGGGCCACATTGTCTCCTGTGGACTGTCTGGTGAATCCTGCAAAGAAATCAGTCTCCGTCTATGTCTGCCTGCTGTTTAGCATTCACCTTGGTACACGGACTTTGGAAAATACTAACATGAACCTGCGTATTCATTGGATCAAAAAAAAAGTTTGAAAAATGATTTGTGGTACTGGGTTTTTTTAAGTTTCTAAATGTATTTTTCTTTTCAGTATTCTTCCTCTTTCTTACACTGGTTAAAATCCATAACCTAAACTAGTGTGAATAAAGGCAGCAACAGCATGTGAACATTTAACACACATCACATTGTGTGTGTGTTAAAAATCCCTCTTGTGATAAATTGCAGTTGGGGGAAGCTCATTTGTTACAGCCTTATCTTCGAGGCTGCTTTTTAAGAAGACCGACTTATCCATTATCAGAAAGTCCTGGAAATGAATTGAAACCAAGTACACGTCAGAATTTAGGTTGTGAGATAGATGCCACACTGGGGTAAATAAAGCCTTTTCCTGGACTGTAGGGTGGATCTGCCATAAGCCATCCATCGCTCACAGCCATCTGACACATATTCAAACATTCGAAACTAGAATGACACTCTGTAGAAGTGCAACCTCTCCTTTTTGGTTCATGCTGCACCCCTCCTCTTTGTTTGATGAAAGTCGCCCTGCAGTGGTAAAAGTATAAGCTCCTTGGCAGAAGTAATAATAACTACATTCCTATGCATTATTATAAGCTGCACACATATTTATAATGAGTGCTTTGAAGGTATTTGAATATTTGATATTTTCTCAGACTCCCATGAAGATGTTATGTTCCTGCATTACCACAGAGCAATGTGTCAACCATTAGACCAGCCAAGTGTTTTCTAGTCCAACATCTGCTCACCATCACTATGTTATTCAGGATAACTTAACTCTTTTTTGTGCTAGCTGTATTCATGTAGAATCTGTCCGTGGTCCAGGTGTTTAGTTATGAACTATGTGTAAACTCTGACATCCAGTGGCTGAATGTAGGAACAAACCACTGTGGACAAAATCCAATCCCGGAACTCAAGTGTTTGTTCCTACCCGGTTCACTAAAGTTGATGCGCCGTTGACGCTTGTGCATTTCTCCTCCGTCTTGTTTTGGTAAATATGACAGTTTTTGTTTTACTAGAGAAGTGGCAGTGTGAAATGTAAGGATATAGTATGTAAATAATGTTCCGTTAACTCATATGTTTCTGAAAGACACCGCACAATGCTGACGTGACGGTTTAGGGTTGGGGATAACACTGTTAGCTTTAGCTTGCATGGAGATGCTAGGTTACTTATGTTACTACAGTGGCTAGTATGAAGTGATCGAATATAATAGCGACCTTGTTAATGTAATATTTAAGCTAACATGTATTGCATTGACATCAATTAGAATCGGTATCTCACGTTTCGAGAGAATGCGCGTTCAACCTTCCGCTTAACGCAATCTTCGTTTAAAAACCTGCTAAATTACACTTTCCTTCAGAATCTTTCTATAATGCAGACCATAACACAATTTTCTAAAATCGAGGACTAATCATGTCTAGCTACTTATCTAATCGGCATACGTTTTATGTACAAAACATGTTATATAATAGATTTTAACTTTGTAATTTGGTCCACTCTGGTCGCTTCCTTGACATATTTAACTTAGGCTGAGTATTGGTGCATAGCCAGGAGCAATAGATGTCCTCAAAAGACTATATACACACTTTGAATGTGTGCACTAGTTCTGTCCATATTAGAAATGTGCATGTGTTGGTCTGTAACTACATTATCTTCTTCCAGTCTGTGTCAGGCTCAGTCATCTGGTTTCTCCCTATTCATGCAGCCAATGGAGTGAAAGCCAGCAGAGATGCTGCTGAAAGATCTTCCCAGAGAGGCCCTGTTGCGGCCGTTGTCCAGGAATGAAGTGGTGGGCATGTTGGTGAGGTTGACTATCTTTGGTGCAGCCACCTACTACAGCATAAAATGGGTTGTAGACGCTATGGATCCTACATCCAAACAGAAGAGCCAAGCCAAGAAAAGGGTATGTGCAAATCCTAAGCATATAAAGTAAACATTTTTATTTACTAGGGATGAATAATGTGCAAAAAATCACATTCAACCATTGCAAAAAATTGGATCTCCCGGGATTGGGATATTGCATTTTGCCATATTGCTATTTTTGGTAATATTCAGTTAATTGTGCAGCCTTTTTCATACCCTGTAAACGTACAATAGAAGTTGTTATTTTCAGAATTCTTTCTGTAATGTAAAGACTGTCCACTATCAGCCTGCTTGCATCCTAAGCTTCAGTGTGGGTCTTTTGTCCCTAGGCAGAACAGCTCATGAAGAGGATTGGTGTTGAGGGGGTCAAACTTACTGAATATGAGATGAACATTGCATCTCAACTAGTGGATCCACAAACAATGAAGGTAATGGTTGTAATGATATCAATATTATCAATGGTACAACATTTCTGTAGTCGCTGTTGCCCAGACAAAAGCTCAGCTTCTCACAGTAGTCTTATGTTCCTGCAGGTGTCCTGGAGAGATATAGCAGGTCTGGATGAGATCATCAATGAGCTGCAGGACACGGTGATCCTGCCCTTTCAGAAAAGACACCTTCTAGCAGGATCCAAACTGTTTCAGCCTCCTAAAGGTACCACAGCATGTCATGTAAACAGAACTATTGAGAATATGGAAACATGTTTAGCCTTATATAACTAATTTAGGACGATGACATATGTTTGTTGTGTTGGTTTTATACACTTTTATACTTTAGCCCTCTCCAATTATCTCTGTGCCGTTCTCTACCTCATTATTGTTCGAGTGCATAATGCCTCTGTCTACGGAGGAAATGTGCCAAAAAACATTTTACCAAATATATACAACTTGCAGCAAGATAGCAGAGAATCACTCAGAGGAATACTTAACTTTCTGCAGAGATGTTAGTGTTTGTCTCAAAGCTTGAGGATGAGTCAACCTCCCAAATTAGCTGCTTTGGGACTATTTACATTCCTAGTCTGCGAGCTTTGTTTATATCATGTAACTTTGAAAAAAGTATCCTCGTGGGAACAGACTGGTTTACCAGTTTGTTTCCAATACCATTTTTGGAAACGATCTCACCAGAGATGTCAGTTAGTTGTTGAAAATGAGTCATATCTTCTTGAAATACTCATGAAGCTGCAAATTGCGTAAAAGCTGTGAAGTACTTTTAATAAATCGTTGTAGAACTGCAAACACAAACTCAACAGAAGGACACAAACTGAATCTTAATACCTGTTTGTATTGTGTCCACGCAGGTGTTTTATTGTTTGGTCCTCCAGGATGCGGGAAAACCATGATCGCCAAGGCAACAGCCAAAGCCTCTGGCTGCAAGTTTATCAACCTCCAGGCCTCCACGCTGACGGACATGTGGTACGGCGAATCACAGAAGCTGACTGCTGCTGTCTTCTCATTGGCTGTGAAACTCCAGCCGTGCATCATCTTCATTGATGAGATCGGTGAGTGCATCTGTCCAGATGCTTGTCACGGTGATTATTATGATGTTGGTCTGGCTGATAAAACAATAGCGGCGATCAACATACCATTGATACAATAAAATATTGTTCAATAGAATGCTCAATAGTTCAATCACTTAAATTGATCATATAACAATCCCACATGCTAGCATATAGTGTCGAAACGAGCCTGCAGCAAGCTCCTTTCTGGCTCATAAGCAGCAACCATCATCCCTCGTGCTTTTATTTACTCCATGTTTTTTGTTTGTCAGACTCCTTTCTGAGGAACCGCTCCAGCCTGGACCACGAGGCCACAGCCATGATGAAGGCCCAGTTCATGAGTCTGTGGGACGGCCTGGATACTTCCTTAACCACTCAGGTAACACATCCACAGCTCTTAGTGATGCTTTATTGTAACTACCACTCTTTACAGCTGCCATTGCAGTGCTACAGACTGGAGTTGTTATGCTTCCAAACAAACTGGTTACTCTGCTCCACTGTGTTTGATTGTCTGTACCTGACTGGTTGTATAAGGACGTGTTCACACTGTACGTCCTATGATTGTAGGTGATGGTCATGGGAGCAACAAACCGGCCACAGGATGTGGATCCAGCTATTCTCC
>CAAKHC010004789.1:0-22119 GCA_901007825.1 Macroramphosus scolopax | reverse complement strand
GCTGTGGTTTTCCTTCTTAAAATCATCAGGTTTATTCAAACCGCATTCATAGAGCCTGTCCACTTGAATATTAGAACACAACTACTCAAACCAGCATTCAGTGTGGCAGAGCTGTTCGGCTTTCAGCGTTCACACGCAACTTCGTAGAAATTGCATTTTCGAGTTTGATTTGACATTCTTAGTTAATTTGACATCCAACTCTACGATCATTATCCAGTAAACAATGATTTGGTCGGTTGGTTCTGAAACAAGTTTATTGTGCCATTATATCTGTTGGTTTCACTAAATTTGCTAAATAAAATCTTGTATCCAGCCGTGTGACGTCTTGTTCCCTGTCTGGATTAAAAGGGAACTCTCAACTATACACATACAGTCAATTTACTTGTCAAAAGGAAAACCAGTCAGAAAACCCCGATGATGATGATGTTCAGACAGTCTCAGCTTGGAGTGAATAAAATACGGTGATTTACCATCAGGTAACAAAAACATTCTGACAGCTGCAATGTGGACGTTGTAGAATCCAGAATTTGGCCCATACTAGAACTATAGACATTATATACATCTTCACTCCGACTGCTTTGATGGTTTTAATTTCTATTTATTATATATCGTTTTTTGCCTCTTAAGAGTCAGCAAACTTTATGGAGGTGCATGACTCAGTCGTTTGAGTGGGTAATAAGCAGTGGAGCCTCAAACCCATTTGGGATTTAACCCAGTTAGTTTCGGGAAAAAAAGTTGAAACAAGACAAAAATCCTAGGAACTCTTCAATCTAATACTTTTGTTGAGATACTGAGAGGAAGTTCTACAAGAGGGCAGGAAGAGAACAGAGGGATAGAAAAAGAAAACGGAACCATGTTTACCCATTTTGCCACTGGGAGGAGGCCATCTGATCACAGACGGACTGTTAGTTTTCCTTTTAGTAATTGTGAGATAAGTCTTATTATTCAGCTTAGGCAGGTTGTGAAGATGTGTTGTGTTGTTGTCCTGGGAGAGGGATCCTGAGGCTCTTCCTGACGTTTTTACCACCATTTTTTCCTTTGGGGAGTTTCTCCTCACTCGAGTCGAGGGTCTGAGGACCATCGATGCGTTTTGTACGTGATTTTGGGAAATACAAATTGAATTGACAAATGTGCCATTCTTCCATTAGGATATTCAGCTGAAGGTTTTATTCATGCTAGGTTATATTTAATTATGTGATTGTGGTACAGAAAAGAATAACAGGCTTGTCATGTCATATAAATAGTTTATTCCGACCAGTCGCTAGGACACGTAAGCACATTTCATTTACGCAGTTAAGACAATTTTAAAGTTAAGGACAAGATCATGGTTTTGATTCAAATAAACACATTGGATGTGACTTAGATTTAGATTAGGATTAGGGCTGAAGAAATTGATCTGGACATCCCTGTGTTTTATGCAAAAAAGATGAATGCTGCATTGTTGCACATGGATTTGTTTCTCAGTTCTCTGTAAACCATATTATCATGTGTTTATTTTAGAGATCAATGTATCCAGAACATCACGGCAAGGACATGTAAAAATGCATTCCACCAACCTGTTATGAAATTCGTATATCTCTGGGAGGTTTCCAAACAGCACATCCCTCTTATTCTCCAGGGACGGCGGGATGAGGTGGCTCAGCTCTGAGTTATCAAGCTCTGCAAAATAACCCTGGTGTGGGTTGAAGAATGAGTCAGTGAGGATGAGAAAGAAAGCCGATATATACATGAGCCATGAAGACATGGGCAGGGCAGCAAAACATCAGTGATGATCATCTCGACGTGAAACAATCTGCCATGTAACATTGCATAATATTCATGTTTCCTTGTCAGGTTATGTAAACAGAGGAAATTAAAAGGTAGTATTGAATGGAAATACTACTGAAGAAGAACTGAAGTGCAGTCGCTGAAAAAAATATTACTTTGGCAATTCCCAATGTCCAAGGGTGATACACAATCTACTATTCCCATCTCAGTTTCTCTTTCCAACCTCCAAACATGTTTTCAACAGACGGTTATATATTTTTTATACAAGATTACTTCAACGTATTTGTACTTCAATTCTACCTGATTCAATTTTGACAATACTCGCCACCGTAACGTGGTGGGGGGTCTGTGTGCCCCATCGATCCTCGCAGCCGTGTTGTGAGGGCAAAGCAAAGTGGTCCCAGGTTAGGGTCCAGATTTAGAGTGATTCATACCCTGATGAGAGGCTTTTTGAAGATTGTAGACACCTTGCCTTGAACACCCTCCAGAAGAGAGGTCCATACCTGCTCCCAGAGGTCCATACCTGCTCCCAGAGGTCCATACATGCTCCCAGAGGTCCATACATGCTCCCAGAGGTCCATACCTGCTCCCAGAGGTCCATACCTGCTCCCAGAGGTCCATACCTGCTCCCAGAGGTCCATACCTGCTCCCAGAGGTCCATACATGCTCCCAGAGGTCCAGCCCTTCTATTTTCACCCAATTCCAGAGTACACTGTCCACCGACTTGTAGCATCCAAACAATCCTCATAGGATATTTTTACACTAACGGTCAACTGGATCGTCCAAGCTAAGAACTTTTTAATTCACAACATTCAACATTTACCTTCACCCTCTCCTGACTGGGCTGTTTATTTATTTAACCCTTTCCGTTTCAACTTGTTCCTGAGCCCTTCTGCCTATCAAACTGATCTTCCGGGGATGATGAGCCCTACCCTACAGTAGCTCATCAAGATGCATCCCTACACTGAGGCTGCATCCCCTCATGGCACCCTATCATTCATTATCATTATCAACCCTCATCCCCTTGTTATCGGCCTGTTCCCGATCCTACTGAATCATCACCAAACGAGAAGTACTATTGGTATTAATAGCTGATTACCGGGAGGGAGGGATACTTGATGTGTCCTCACCATTCACTAGAGGTTAACGTATCCAGCCCATCTAATGTCATTTTAACTTAACACTGATGCATAACCAGACTTGGACTGGCAATCTGGCAATTCTGGTGGATGTCAGGTAGGCCAGCCCACCTGGGGGGCCGCAAAACCAAATCTATCAGCTTTGGGAAAGAAATGAAGCTGCCAGCCAGAGTCCACTTGATGTTTAAACAGCCCATCTAATTGGGGAACAGGTGACTATAATGCAGAACAGGTGCATCCATTCTGACATCCCCCCTTCAAATGGATCCTTCCATGTAATGTCGGAGGGAAAGAGCAAAATAAAAATGTGAATTTAGAATTTTCTCCCACGTCTGACTGTGTGTATTGCCAAGCCAACAACTGGTTTTGTCATGGTTTTAACATTGGAGTGAAGGGGATATAAAGATGGATCCATCAACTCCACCGAGTTGACGGATTCAAATGCTCTGGACAGACAACTGGGAGTCTCTATCTCATGGTAGTCCAAGTCAGTGAACTTGTGTTGATAATTGGTGTGATGATGTGTTCCCAGATAACTGACATTGCCATCATAACCAGTAGCAAAGACTTCTAAAGATGACACAAAGCTGATATGCACTGTCCCTGTAATGTGAATTGAATCAATGATGAATTATTAAAACTGTGTCTCCAACAGAGTTTCAGGCTATGGAGAAAGTCGAGGAAACGTAGGAACGTATAGGGAAATAGATGAAAACATTATTTTTCATGAAGGGAGAGATATTGTATACCTCCATGATGCTTTGCAGCTCCTCCACATACAGCCTCTCAGTTTCAATCAGCTCAGTCATGATGTGTCTGCAAAGGAAGAGGAAGGAATTGGGTGATTTATCATGCAGAGCAAATCATGAGAGCTTTCCAACAAAATTTCTCATAAAATAATAATGTATTCATCCATCCAGAGTTGAACGAGCCTTAAGGGGCTCCCTCTGATATATAGACGATTTGCAGGTTGACAAAACATCAAATAAATAAGTAACTATTGATCAATATGTCTCTGAAGGGCTCTTTGGACACACGACAGATTACCTTCAGACTACCAACTAGCTAATGGTGACAACATAAAAACACAAATAATAGCTGTTCAATCATGGCTAATTGACTCGATCATGACCGTTGTCTTCGATTGCACACACCAACACAGAAGAATGAGAACAACCGAGGGTATTTTAGAGTGTATATTGAAGAAGTTGTTTGAACGGGAATAAGTTCACAAGTTGTAGTCTGTATACTCTTTCAATAAGTGCAGACAGGCAAGAAACCAGCCAAAAGCAGCCCAGGACTGCAGTGAGTTAAAGCCTATGTTCACCTCTCCTGACTGTATCTTTATATTCAATCAGTGGAACTCATTTTGTGAATCAACAGGAAGCCAAACTTCCCTTATTGCATGAATTTATTTGCCCAGTTTGTCAAATACTTTGTTTTCAAACACATGCTTGGATAACTAATGGCATTCCCAGTGGCCCTCGACCCAGATTTAGCTAAACCTGAGCCAAAGGATGACATCTGAGGATAGGATCCCCATATTCAAAGACTCTCAGCAATAATACCGGCACACAATATAAACACAAAACTCAGAAAAAGAAGACAAGGACACCTTCTCAATTGCTCAGTGCTGCTACCGTGCAGTTAAAGTAACTTATCTGCTCCAACTATTCATCTGCAGTGGGTTTCTTCCAATCTATAATATTGACGGCCTAAATTGAAGAATGGAAATATGTATATATGTATATGAAATATTAAAGTTAAAGGCTTTGGCTCATGGTCAACTTACAACCTTTATTCCAAGCTTTAAACTCATGGAATCGATCCTTCATTAGCTGTGGAAGACAACGAGATGCAGATGACTGCTAAGGGAAGCTATCAGGGCCGAGATGGATGCGTATCCATGGATTTGCGTCTGTGTGTGTGTGTGTGTGTGTGTGTGTGTGTGTGTGTGTGTGTGTGTGTGTGTGTGTGTGTGTGTGTGAACTCTGTCATTACCGAGCAGCTATGACTTTCTGAATTCTTCCTTTGCTATCAACTCACACCAGTAATCTAGAACTGATGGTTTGGATGGTGGGTTGGTGAGTTATTCGTACCTCATCAACCACCCAGGGAAATGTGAAGACGGTGGTGCAGATGAGAAAAACTGGGAGGACGTCCTCCTGCTTCTCTTCATAAAATCATCACCAGAGAACTTTGAGCGTCGCCAGGCAATCAGGGATCCACGGGGCAATGAGAGCTACATTTGGTCAGAACTGGGGGCAAGAGTTCGCCCTCGGCCTACAGAGCCAGGGTTCAGAGTCCACTGCTGCAGGAGGACCAGACACATGGAGATCTGATCCAGCAGGACTTTGTGGACACCTTTCACAACCCGACTACAAAACTGATCCTCCAGTTCACCTGGGGCCATCAGTACTCCCTAAGGCTAGCTTTCCCATGTCTGCAGATGATGACATCTTTGTCCATATGCCTAACTTGGTAAAGTACCTGCAGCATAACCTGGCTAGACAATCAGGGACTAAAGACTTGTGGGTGGGGCATGTACGCAAAGGAGCCCCTCCAGTTCGCCGTAAAGACAGCAAATACCATGTTCCATACGAGCTGTACCCTCGGCCCTCTAATCCAGACTACACTGCTGGTGCAGGGTACGTAGTCCCAGCAGATGTGGCCAGTAAGATCTACCATGCTACTCTGGTGCTGAACTCTTCTATGTACATTGATGATGTGTTCATGGGGATTTGTGCCAAAGCCATGGGGGTCTCTCCCCAGGAGCATATGGAGAGGCTCCATCCCACCACTGTATCTACGATCACATGACCACATCACACGGGCTCACTACGGCATGCAGCAACTCCAGAGGATTTATTGGTAATGACATTAATCAGTGATCTGTACTGCACAGCAGTGAGTGATGCTCCTGTCTGCCATCTTACCAGAACACATCCTCCTGTTTGGCTTCTTTTACAGAACGATGGCGTGAGGACAACCAAACGTACCAGAGAAACAAATCTAATCGTCTCTTTTTTCTCTTTCAAGTTACATTTGACTCTTTGCTACTTACACTGTTTTTGCTGTCTTTTAATAAAAATCAAAGCATACCAATGCACTCAGTTGCTTCTCCATAATCTAAAGGATCAGCTCCAGAGAACTGAAGGGGTAAACCTTCCTTTGGTTGACTTGTCTCTGTGTCCGTCCCCTCACAGAGCTCCAACCTCTGAGAGGCTTTAGGTCTTTGGGCCTTCAGACTGAGGAAACTTGTAAATCTTCGGATAATATTCTGCATTTTGTCACTGAGGTAGTGCAGTCATTACGCACTACATGTACTATTAAGAGCTAAGAGATATTTAGATGATTAATGGACATTTTTTGATCACTGCCTTTAAAACAAATTCAACTTAATCTGAAAAGACAGACGTACAGGACCAGAAAGAAATCTAATCTAATCTGATACACGGGGATAGAATTCCTTTCTCACTTTTCAAACACAAAGTGTCCTGATTCGCCCCACAGCAGATGGTTCTGTAGTGTATCTGAGGATCTGAACCAATGTAATGAACAGAAAAGTGTTTGTCCTAAGATGTTGTATACGATTTATTTCAGGCAGTGTTGCTGGTCATTGTTTTAACATTGCATTAAAGTCTTTTAGCAAATAAGGATGAATATCTGCCCATCCTGAGTCGCCCTGATCGGGTGGGTGAGGTCCTTCAATCATGGTGACACACCAACAACCCAGGAACAGAAAAAGCAATAAGCTGCAGTCCACATTTTAGTTCAAATTGTAAGACTGTAACAGGCGACTTCTTATCTAAATTTTTAATACGGGGTTTTCATTTATATAAACATGTAACATTTTATTGCCATTTTACATGAACATGAACTCAGAGTTTTCCAACAATGAGGTCAAATGTTCCGTAATGCTTGAGCCTTTAAAGATAAAGATCAGGTCCTAATTCCTGATCTAATCCAGCCTTGCACTGCGGCTGTGTTGTTCTCTGTGGCTCTATACAACCATTGGATACTGCGTGTTCTATCCACTCTCCCTTTCAAACTATTGGAAAGAAACAGGTCAGGTGACTCTGACAGCAAACACCATCGAATGCAGCGGTCGATTCCTGTCGGTCGCCAGGCTCCAGCTCTCTATCCGGGCTTTGTGGTCAGTTTTTCAAGCAGCTTCTTGGATTTCCCAGTGCTCTGTTTAACAAACCCCACAGACGCTGGATAGAAGCCATGAGGAGACTGGTGTCACACATCTTCTGACAACATTTCATCACTACTGAAGCTTCTGCAGAGGATTGTTTTTATTGTTGTTTATTTTCCAACCATGTCTATACAAAGGAATCTTGTTACTCAGTGCATCTATTCACTTCAAATGTGACAGCTCTAAGCAAGAATAACTTAAGATCAGTGTGTCAACCGAATTATATCTGGCAACACAATTTAGCATATTTTAGAACAACAACATCAGCACATCTGCCCTCGCTGACTTATGGTCGACTAGAATCTGTTCAACCATGTATGCTCTGCAGAGAAAAGGAGAATGTTCTCTAGTCTTTAGAAGAGTAAGAAAACCAAACCCATCTTGTTGCAACTGGAGATGATCGTATTTGAGTGGGACTGTGGGGGATTGAATGTATCCTTAATTAATGTGTTGTGGTAATAACTTGTCAAATACAAGCTCGCCACAACCTACAGCACGCCCTGATTTATCCTGTATTTCTATTTAAATGGGATCATAATTTTAGACCATAAACCCATTGAGCCATGTTTAACGCGGTAATTAATCATTTTCTCAGATTTTTATACAATCAGACTTTTTCTGGAATCTCTGAACTTGCCCCCAGTAGAAGGCCAGTAGACCAGTAGACCAGTAGACTGGCCAGTAGGCCAGTAGAAGGAATGCAGAATACGTATCTGCCTTCCTGACTCGTGCGTCCAATTTCTTTATACAGTCAATGTATAAATCACTATAATGCAACACACAGACAATCCACCAAATGCTAAAAATAATGTTACTTAAGATCACTGTGGATGAGAGATCCCAGCAGAATACAGGTGACCATGTTTCCATATGCCTGACCTGGACAACGACACAATCATGCTGACTGTAGTGGTGTGAAAGACCTGCATGTTCACCCTCGCTGCAGTATGTTAGTGGATCCCAGATTGTTGTGCCGTCCTTACCTCCGTCTGTTGGACAGGACCTCTTCTGTCTCATTGGACACAACAATATGGCTGGAGCCTCCTTGGCTTTCCTCAAGCATCACCTCGATCTGTGAAGCAGAAACACATGTACTGTATCTATGATTCACGTCTGATGGTGGTGGGTTCTACCGTATGTGTAAGACAGATACCAATGGATTATATCAGCTGACGATATGTCTCATCCCCATCTTTGTCCCAGTAATGTTTAAAAGTGCATTCAGGCCCTTTTAGCCTGTTTAGGTGGAAGGTATCATGTGACCTCGTTGTCTTTACCAGGTGCATTGAGATGGTCATCAGTCAGCGGTTAATGTTGTAAACCACATTTGGTCGGGACGTTAAGCCACTGCTGGTTACAACAATTAAAAGCTGCTTTTGATTTCTGTTCACAGCCTCGATATGGAAGCTTCACCGCAGAGCACGGTGTCATGATTTAATGTTCATTAAACTATAGACACAAGAAGTTACAGTTCATGAATAGGGAATCAGTTTGTTGGGTACATCTAGCAAAAGCAAATAAAATGTCTCATAGGAAAATACTACTTTGATATGACACATGTATTCACGTATAGAATATGTACCGACACTAGCAGCTCTTTTGCATTTCCTGGACAAGAGTCAAATAAGGGTAAACCCGACTCCTGTCGGCCTCGTCAGTTACGGAGATGTTTTTAATCACATAGTATCACCAGGCACTGAACAACATAAACCCAACACCATGTGGCTTGTACTGAGAACGTAGCCAAATTCGCATCGGCGTGGTACCTTGATGCCTCCTTTGGCTTTACGTGTGCTCCTTTTCTTGTTGGGATCGGGTTCAGCCAGCTGCTTTCTACTATTCGAGTTGTCCGAAGCTCTGCCGGCGAGAGCTGAAAGTAATGGTGAGGACACAGAGTGGGTTACTGTGACGGTCTGTCTCTTCACCTGTTATATCTGTTAGTTCTAACACTGTCCATCTTACGCTGCTGGTTGCCAGTAGTCCTGGAGCAATTCTTCAGCGAGGGCCTTTTGGGAGAGGACTCGGGCCTCGGGGCGACGGGTTGGACGGGTCTAGTGTGTTTGGCCGACAACCTTTTCAGACTGAACTGGCGCTTCTCAAACATCTCCTGGACATCCTCCAGTCGCTTTAGTGCCTTCAGCACACTGACCTGATGGGACAGAGCTCGTTATCAATTTCCTTCCTTATTAAATTTTACAACAGAGTTCTCTGTCCTGTTCTTGTTTCTCCTACCTTAATATCTTGTGATAGCACAACCTCGTACTGATTGTGCAGGTTCCTCAGTTCAGTCAGTTGATCCTTTTCTGCTGACTCCAGAAAGCATTCAATGTCTGTTAGCGCTGACTCCGCCCCCTCCTGTGATTGACACTTATCCACAGCCTGGGAGGCCAGCAGGTAGATGCCAGACTCACACCACTGATTCACCTGTTCGGAGCACAAATTCTGATAAAGATTTCAGTGCAGCAAGTGTCCCTGTATGTTATATGATAGTTCTGCATCTGGATGCCACTAAGGTCAATTTGAAGTTTATGTTGCCGCAACATGAACAGATGACGTAGCTACAGTAGTGAAACTGATGTTTTCCTTTTGGAGCCTCTGGGTTAGGGTTAGGGTCATGATCCCAGCCGGGACCTGATCCAGGTTATAGACTCTGTGTTTGGAGATGTGGTTGGTCCGTGATTTAAGTTTCTAGTTTTCTTCCTATCCTGTGTTCTGGTTGTTCGTTGCTGGTTTCCTGTTTTGTTTTGTATGTGACTCCTCGTGTCGATGTTCCATGTTTTACTTCCTGTCTGTTTGGTTTCCCGCTCTGTCACTGATGTCACCTGAGTCTGGTTAGTCATCAGCTCCCGGCCTGCCTTCGTGTTCTCACCTGAGTCTGGTTACCTCGTCGTTATTTCAGGTTTCAGTTCCCCTTTGTCTTTGTCAGAACCTTTCGTGTTATCGATGTAGTGAGGTTATTGCAAGTCCCTGTGTATTGGAAGTCGTAGTGTGTGTGCATTCATTGGATTTAATTGAATAGTTATCATTTCATCGACACCTCCGTGTTTTCATCTGGTTCCCTTCACACCGCTACTCGGCATCCCAATCCCTTACAAATAAATGCTCTTCTGTTTAGCTTGTGGACATTACACTAATTATATTTAAAGATAAATAAATCTTAGGGACAGAAGCCATTTGTTATACAATATGAAAATCTCCCTGTTTATAATTCTAATTATGTTACACATGAGTTCAACAGAGACAAAGGCTGCATCTTAAAAAGGAAATTCTGGTCCATATCAACCTTTTCATAGCTTTGCCAATTGTTTCTGTTATGGTAATTAAGATAATAATGTACTAGCTAATGTAATTACTGATCCTGGAAAAAGGTTACCAAGTATTCAGTCATACTGCAAAAACCTATTAATGCCAGCTATTTAACCCCTTATTAATAGTACTACTGTAGTAATAATCCCTCATTTAACATGAAAACTATTTTGCACACCCAAGGGGTAAATATATATAATATATAAGTCAAAGTGGATCCAAAATCTGTAAGTGAGCAAACAAACAGAGTTTTGACATATTCAAATCATAGCAAGATAATAAATGGGTTTCTTCCACTGACTTTGGCTGAGCACAAGCCAGCGGGAGACACATTAGCAAAGATAATCTCTACTTTTTTGTCTATTTGCATCGACCTGTGCGCGTGGATTTGATACACTTTAATTTGCATAAATCTTGTGACATCCCACCTTGTCAATTCCCATGTGTATCTGCAGGGATTTGAAAAGGATATCTGTCTTTTTCTTGGCTTCATTGCTGAAGTCGTCACAAACTCGTCGGAGCTCCACACATTTGGGTCGGATAGAGTCCACAGCGTAGTGATTGCTCTGGATCAGCTGGTCGCCATGCGATGCCTGGAGCTGGGCCTTTTCTACTGTGGGCTGGAACACAAAAGGAGATTGGATTAAACAGGAATTGTGTGTGTGTGTGTGTGTGTGTGGGGGGGGGGGGGACTTATGATTTGCTGGTCAATGAGGTTTATTTTAGAACCAATATAATTTCAATAACCATCACTTCAACATTGAAGGCTTCATTTCCATTAGATGTGGATGACAGTTTTTTTCTTAAAGCTTTTCTTGACTTGGTCCAAACAAAGCTCGATGTCAGATTCATGACATGTTCTTCAACCATAATGTTGTTTGCACCTCGCAGCTGCAAGCTTTCAGGTGTTGCTGAGGTAATGTAAGTCATTGATGGAGTCTCTGCTCTAATGTAAATCTCAGATTATGATCCTATGAGCAGGATTTATGACATTACAGCATCGTTGGCCAGGATACACAGTTGGTACTACGTTCAGGTTAAGAACTACAACTGGGTCAAGGTTCATTGAGGTTAGGTAGTTAGAGATGATTGGGACTGTATGACGTATATTCATGTACCTGAGCCTTCTCATCCAGGACTTTCAGTTCCTTTAGCAGGTGTTCAACTCTGGCCACACAATCCCCAACATCTGATGGGCTGGTTAGACTGTCCATCAACATGTCCAGAGAAACTTTGACCTAGAGACGACCGCCGCAGGGACAGAGACAGAGAGAAGACAGAGGAATGATCTCCTTTATCCAATGATCCATTTCCTCTAGCGCAGCAGTTCCCATCAACACACTGGTCCGACGGGCAGTGATAGAAAAACATCAAGTCACATTTTCCAGCAGAACTCTTTCCATGGATGAGATTTTGTGCTCCTCTATACTCAGATATCTTGTCAATTCCTTTCCCTTTTCATTCGGTTTTCTTCTTTTAGTTTTGATTTCTGATTCATATGTATTCATAAGAAGTTGAATAAGGGGTTTACTGTTTTTTACTGTTCATTTCTTCACTCAAGATATCTGTAAAAAATGTTGCTTTTGTAAATAAAAATTCCCTCCGACAGTTTGGAAACCCACAATAGTTGTTGTCCAATAGTCCAGCCTGTATATGAACATCAGATATCATCTTCGTAGATATATTTCCACTGTGCTCTGCCAGATGGGTTCCACGAGCACAGTAATGCTCTTGTCTGTAGTGAGATATTGTATATTCGTTTAGTGTTTATATCATACTGGTTTTTCTTCCAGCCATGTATATCTTAATATTTTGTCCCATTCTGCAAATCACTTTTTTTTGTAGTTGGGAGACTTTAGAAATATATAAAAATCTAGTTAGGGCATTTATTTTAATTGTTTCAATTCTTGAACTATAACTTAAAAAAGGTATGTGATCCATCTTTCATATCTAAAGTTCAGTAGTTTGGGGGGAAGTCTAGTTTTGAATTTGATGATGATCTTGATATTCCTTCTCCTTGCTTTTCCGTCTTGGTCAACGCACTTGTCCTTGTGTTAATTTGGACTTTAAGCATGTTCCTCAGCAGCTGTTCCACTGTTTCCAGTCTGGTATGCACCTCAACAACGTGGCCTCCTGCTTCGCTGATTCCCTGGCTTGTCTTGCTGAGGTTGTCTTTTATATTATCCAGCTCGCAGTCGATCTGTTTTGTGAAGTCTTGTACAATCCTCTTTATGTTCACCTTTTTCATCGTCCTTTCTCCTCCCACCATCATACCCGTTAGCACTGGGCTCTGCATCTCACCGTACCTCATCATTCTCATTCAGTTCTGCCGCACTTTGTAACCTTTTTCCCGATATTCCCTTTGTACCCTGCGATCTAACTGCTTTTAAGTTCCAATTGGATTTACTCACACGATGTATAACCTTGATCTAAGGTATCATCTCTGATAGAGGTTACCTCTCTGAAGTCCTTCTCAAAGTGACGTAGCTGCAGGCATTGCTCCAGTTTCAGATGATGTTTACCCCAGAACTGTTCAAAGGCGTTCTCTGTTTCATCCAGCTGGGCCAGGAGCCTGAAGATATACGGACCGTCAATGCTCACACACTTGGAGTGACTCCAGGACTACACGGCTATCACGGATACATTGAACAACATGCAGAAAATCAGTCACCTTTCCACAGTCGTCTGGTTCTCCGTTTCATCCGGGTTGAGTTTGTGGCTGTCGGACTTGGAAGCCTGTTCCTTGATGCAACCTAACAGGGTTGTGCCTTGCTTCAAAGCTAACTTCAGTTCATCCTGGTTAAACATTAGAATCATTAATAGCAGCTATAAAATAGCCAACATACTGTATGTGAGATCTTACAAATGACAACTAACGATCATGACATCTAATAAATGTTTTGTTGCATTTACACTTGTTATCAGAATCGGGTTTATTGCCGAGTAAAGTTTTTTGCAATTCGAGTAATTTGTCTTTGTCCATCAGTGCTTCAATCAACATCAGGGTTGTAAGAGCAGACATAAAAAGCAGACATGAGGTAATAAAAATAAAAGTACTATTGAAAGAAATTAAATAAGAAATAAAAATAAAACATGTACCATAGCTTAAACATTTAATACGTGTAGTTTCCAACCATGTTGAGACATGGAGGTTGTGAAATCAACTGTTTGCAATATGGATGTTTCATAGTCCAAAGGTCAGCTGATTGTTAATGTAACGCATACAATGAATGTGTGGGGGACGTATACGGGTCAGTGCGGGTCATATGTCTTGTTGTTGAAACCTGAGCAGAGGGGCAGAAAATGTTCTTGTAGCTGAAGGTTTTGGTCCTGATGGACGGCTGAGACCAGTGAAACTACTGGTGATCTCAGGGCGTGCTGTGACTGGACTGGCTGAGATGTGTTCAGGACTGCTATCAGCAGTCTGCACGGGTTTACAGATGCTGTGACGTCCTACATAAGCTTCTCTGTTTGTGGCAGAAAACTGTTTTCTGATTGCCCTTTGTGGCCTTTGATTTGACCCAGCAGACAGACTAGTAGCCTTGAGCGCCTGCAGCCTGTTTCCAAGTCTCTGATTGTGACATTAGTTTATGTAGGACCGATGGTATTATTGCATCTAGAGGACGCAGACAAAAATATTGCACTGTTGAAAATAATGTATACATTGTGAACATGTATCCCAATCTATGCCTTTAACATGTTCTATTCTTTTTCTACAACTTTTGTGCAAATCAGCACAGAGAAAAACATGGATAGATTGTTTCTTGGCAACAAGAACAAAAGATCCTGTATCAAGCTAACTTGACTTAAACAGTCAAAAATCTTCTGAAACTGAAAATTGATGTGTTGTCATGAAAGTCTTGTTTGTAATCGTTCATGCATTAAATCTGATCAATCACCTTCAGGTTTGTGCGTTTCTCTGTGTGTGCAGCAAGCAGATCTTTGGTGCACTGGACGTCATTGGGCAGCTCCATCTCTGCCAGGTCTGTCCCAAAATTCTGTAACATCTGGGCTGTGGTTTTCACTGTTATGGCAAAGTTTTCTACAGCCTAGAGAGGAGCATCCACATATAGACACATTCTGAGAGTCCAGAGAGACTCACAAATCACATGTATAAAATTTAGACTACTATATGTTCACTCACAGTTCGGTGGTGTATCCAATGGCTGTGACAGTACTTCAGACTTCCCCCCAGCTCCTGGGTTAACATCCCTTTATCCACGTAGCCATGCAGGTCCGACAGGGAGTTCAGCATCACAATCTGCAGTCATATCCAACACATCATGGTTGCTTATAATCTTTACCTCCAGTATGTAGCGAACAGTGAGACGAATTTATTGAGCTCAATAGACAACTGGCTTCAATTACAGCAGAAACACGCCACAACCACCATCACCAACAACAACAATAGAGTTGTATATGCTGCGAATTATGAGGCAGTTCTATTTTTAGAATGGGTTATTCACTTTCTTGCTTCTCTCAGAAAAGGTCTGGGTGTGTAGGTATGTGAATAAGTGAGTATTTCCTGGTGCTTATATTGTCTTAACTGAGATACAGGGATTCACAGAGGCATTGATCAGATGGATCTTCTTCATGGCATGCTGAGTTTACCTGATGAAGCTGCAACATAATACATACAATACATGTCCTGGTACAGAAAACATGACAACAAATAAATATGGTGTAGATTTTGAATGTATTGATTATTTACTTTGCTTTTAATATGCTATGTATGTACTCGACCATCTTAATGGTCAAGAAAGTAAAGTGAGGTTTTTCCTGTGACAGCAACTCATGAACTTCATTAGCACAGACGCATGCTTACCGGTACCTTCATTTTAAAGTCATCTCTGTGCAGCTTGATCCCGATGTCTGCTATGGCCCTCTGGAAGAACCTGGATGGCCTCAGCACCAGGACCAGCTGCAGGTTTCCTGGAAATGCACCCTTCATAACACAAGAACATGAACATGAACTCGCATTATGTCTCTCAGCCAGTGATTTCATTCATTCAGTGATTTTGTTTAACTTTGCTCTGCCAACTAGTGTAAGCTGTGTCCACCACACAACAACAGACGCAGGCATGTGTGCATGCGTGTTCAGGAAAGTGGACTGTAAAGTCCAAACTATCTGAGAGAACTTACTGCAATCCTGGATAAAGAAGCCTTTACTGCGCTCCATTTGTCCTTCCGTCTGTCGATGATGATAATAAAGCCGATACTGGCAGCATCCAGGCTGGAGAAAGGAGGGAAAGAGGAATAAAAACCGGACTCAATGCTTCATCTATGCATATGTGTGAATACATACATTTCACATGAGAAGAAATACATCACTTTCTTCTCCACTATCTGATAATGTCCAGAACTATTAAGCCATGAGAATATACAGGGGTGTTAGGTGAGCTGAAATTAGCCCTGTAACTACAACACAACGTAAATACTACATAACTTGGCATTATATTCATTTTGAATTGCACGCTTTATAATGTGTGTGTGTGTGTGTGTGTGTGTGTGTGTGTGTGTGTGTGTGTGTAAGGTTGGGGGAGAGAAATGGCACACGTGGGAATTCTGTCATACAACAGTTGTTATCAGGGGAAAGAGACAATAATGGCGTCTACTAATATACCAGGATCCAGATGATCTCGTTGAGAAAAAAAGAAAATGACTACTGGATGCGTCTGTAATTATGTAGCCTTGTGACGTACTGCAGTAGCCACAAAATATAAAAGTAGTTTTGTGGCAATCCCAGGTAAAATCATATTTTTTTATAATTATAAAATTATATATAAGTTCACTGTCTTTACAAAAAAGTTTAACAACAAACAAACAACAGAGTATGCTACCAGTTTACTTTGTATGTACATACACTGTACTTCTGATGGGACTCATGACTGATTTTGTTTTGTTTTTGTCACGCTCACATGGATTTGGCAAAGGTAGAATGTAAAATTTGCTAACTGTCTCAACAACAACACTTTTCATTGCCATCATATCGGCACGGACATTTCCAGTTTTCCTAACCTCATGTACGAACGTGTTCTGTTCATTTATTTCTGAATCTTTACATGAAGGTCTGCTGGATTCAGCAAGTACCTCAACATAAACACAGCAATGTTTGGTAGATGCACAAATTGGTCATTTTTAATTAAAAATGACCAAGTCATTAATTAAACAATGTACCAACGTTCAAGCATACAGCACTGTTGTATCTTTTCTTTAGTCGATCGTACTTGTGACTGTGACACAGAACTCCATCAAGTTTATTTGACTACTCCAGGACAAATGATATGTAAGTCATAGAAATTGTATAATAGAGAATCAATGAATATGACTCCTGTTGTAATAATCACAATCAGAATCTGTATTATTGCCAAGTAAAGATTTCACAATAAAGACAGGAAGAGCATAAATGAAAAGCAGCATGTGGTGTAAAATTCAAGTACTGATAAGCATACAAGCACATAAAAAGTCAAGTAAGATGTACAGTAAGAGGTAAACTCTCCATGAGGAGGACGGCAGCTGCAAATGAAGGGAGAACAAGATGCTGACGGACGTCAATATTAAAGAGATACTAGATGCCATGATGCACCCTCGTCCTATAAGCATACATATTGTCGTTGTCTTAACAGGGCATCATGTCGTAGTAGTAGTGACGAAGTTGAAACAAGACATTTAAAAAGTCAAATGACTTCAACTGCTGCCCCCACGTCAACATCCACATCTGTACACTCACCAGTTTCTGCATTTGTTTCTTCTCAACAAGTGTCTGATGACACGGTAAGTTACTCACATGCAGAGATATGTTATGGTCCATGCGGGAAGTTTTGATTATACGATTTCATGTAATTTCCACATTCCCAATCAACAGTTGATGTGGATGGGTTCACTGCAGAGCGGCGGGGTCGGGCTCCCCTTTGCGAGGCACGGTAGCATTTTGCATTCCCATTAATAAAATATTTTTTTGAAATATGGGAATGATTCCCAGATTTCCCATCTGGTCAGGGAATAATATTTTAGTTAAAATGTGTATTAGACATATCATTATTTTACATTTACTTTAGTGTTAAACAACAATGTATGTATGACCAATTTCAAACTAAATGATCACTCAATCTGTTTGCAGGTGTCTCTTGTGTTCGGCTGTAATGTCGAAGTCCCGAGACGAAAGCGTCTCTCTCTGCGGAATACAAATCTATCAGTGTACATCAGTGACCGGGAGACAATGCAGGTAATACAAAGACGTGGAATCAAATCCTAAACTCGATACCACAAAGCTCGGTGCGATACTCGGTGACTGCATTTCATTGAAAGTAAATTCCTACACATTAATCCATTTTCCATGGTGACAGATGTTCTCTTCTGTTGTGTTAATTCTGGATGGTGAATTTGGAGTGATAAAACAAAACAAAACATAAAGTAATGTTTGTTTGTTTTGTGTTTTAGTTCACAGGCTCTGCTGAGGTGAAGATGTGAGACACATGATAGGAAGAAAATGCAACAAAGAAAATCTACACCAACAAGCTACTGCAAAGAAGACAATATGAACATTTTTGTTTAATTTATCTGAAAACACAATTTTTTTGTTGATTTCAAGGAGGATCTTGCATGACATAACATATTTGTGTTTGTTGTGATTTGTTTAGAACTGGGATGTCCATTTGAGTTGTCATTATGTTCCTATATTTTGTAATCCAATACAATAATTGACTGAAAATAACAAAGATGTTCTAAATCCTGAGTGTTTTTTGTGAATTTGAATATGTGGAGTCAACTGGTAGTTGTGTACTCAAAGTATTTCTTAAACCAAAGCAATGCTTGAAGTATACTTCCATAAATTCAAAAGGTGACTTGCATTACATAATTAGTATGCTGAAAGTACATACTTAAGTTTACTAATGATATACTTCAAAGTATCCTTTCATACACTACATACTTGAAGTACAAAATAAAACTTAGATGTAAACTAGTTTTATAACTTTTAACATTTACTTCTCTGACACTTAAAGTATACTTAAAAGTAATCTTTTATAAACTACAAAGTGGACCAATTTAGTCCCAATAAGTATTGAAGTGGTTCACTCACAAGTAGACGTCTAGTAAATTGAGTTTATAATTGAATTAAGGAGCACACAGGAACTGTGACGGGCCGGGAACGCTGCCTGTACTGACCACACCTCGGCGTTCAAGAGTCTTGGGTGACTGGTCAGGGATCCCAACAACATTCAGCAGGTAGGTTACATGTGTTAGCAGATATAATAGGTTGGTCACATTGGTATATAATGTTTGAAGCATTGACTGGTTTCCCTGATGTGACTGCACTCATGTTGCCTCAAGGGCACCAAGTGTTGATTCATTTGCTTTCATTAATAAAAAGCTTTTGTCCATGTAATAACTTCCTGAGTTGTGCGTGACCCCCAGTGACCCCCAGTGACCCCCCCCAAGGATGCCGATCCTCCACTCAGCAGGGATTCCCCAGTGATTTTTGACATCACAGGTGTTGAGCTCTGGTGGAACATATATGTTGCCTGAGTGAGGCTTTGCCCTCCATGTTTATGTCAGACCACTTCTTTTTAATCTGGGAGCCATTTACAATGTCGGCCACATGTTGCCACTTCATAACCTTTTTCACCTTTGTAATTTCCCTATTGTGCCGATCAAACAAAACCTTCTCTCAGCTTCAACAAGATCCTCAATTTCACACTGAATGAAATTCCTTTTTCAGCACTTTCTGTTTGCATTTACTATTTCTGTCTGTATGAATAGATATTAATTCATTTTCAGCTCATTGTTTCTAATCCCCACCAATCCAACAACAATAATAGACACCAGAGATAGAGCTTTAAGTCAAGTTCAATCTCTCATGAAAGAGAAAATGAAATTGAAACAGATTACATGTAGAAAGCTGTTTCATGGTTGTCCACTAGACCTGACGACACATTGAATCTGAGACAGAGGTGCTGATTGGCTCAGATATACCAAGAGAGATATTATTCTTTTCATAAAGCAATTTAATGTCTGACATGATATCTAAAGGTAATGCAGAGATGGTGCCAGATTGTGTCATGGAAACTGTGTTGTTTGACTGTGGAGCAACATTTCAAAGAATTTCATCTTACTTGTAGCTCGTACACGGACCAGAACTGACCAGTGCATTGATAGAAGTCTTTGCTAGATTCCGTAAAGAACCTGTAGCCAACTGCAGACATTCAACCGATGTTCCATCGGGTGAAAGTGCTAGATAAAGGCTGTGACTTGCTGCTATTCCTATGGTCGGCCAATGGGGACTCCATGTAGAACATTGTGGAGTACACAATGACAGTGCATCTCTTTGGAGCAACTTCATGTCCAATTTCTCCAAATGTGCCCTCAGGAAATTTACTGATGATAAAATGGAACCGTTTTGAACTCAAGCTGTGAACACCCTCATGAACAGCTTGTCTGTTGACGACTGCCTAACTTCCTCATATTCAGAGGAAATGCTCTTCGGGCAATTTGTTTCAAGGAAGGCTTCCTACCAAGTGGATCAGTAACAGTCTTCATGGGTCTGTCTTGTAGTGACCAGGGAACACATTCAGGGTGGTTTTCTTTTGTGTTATAGCAGTACAAATATCAGTAAGTTCGACTAACAGTGAGCAATGTGAGCAAATAGCTAATAGATCGTGGATGGCATCGTTCTTTTGGACTGATAGAAAATAAACACGAGCATATGTGTTGTCGAATGTAGCAGAGTGGCCACATTTGAATAATGAACTAACAGTATTTTATATGAAAGTTAACCTGGTGTTTATGCACTGTTACTAGTTGAAAAAGATATCATCATCTCACTCCATCTGTCAACTCTTCCCCTGCTGCATGTGTGGAGGCTTGTAAAATGGGCCTCTATTTGTAGTAAAAACACAGCCCCGTCACACAGTACTCGAACTGAACAGCAGGTGGCAGTATATGCATGGACAATGAGGGAAGTATTAACCTCGGCACACAGCAGAATACATCTGTGTAGGAACTGACAACCAGTGGCCGTAGTACTGCTCTACGATCATCCCTCAGTCCTGGGAGGTCTAATCACTCCTCTCAGTTGGTAGTTGACGGGTTTTGAATCTTACTTTTATTTTTAAATCTAGATATAACTTTATCCTACTCACTCCAGAAAAATACTTTTCTGATATTTCAACAAGTAATGATTGGAATAAATACAAAAGTCTTGGTTAGATAATATTCATCTTTACTGAATATATACATGAACTGATATTTAGATGAGGAATTCAATTTGATCTAATAATATTTGTTATAATTTCTTCTCTGAGAGGACCGTACCTAATTCCTAATTTGATAAGTCTATAGGCGAGGTAATTCAAAAATATTTAATACATTTCTTAACCCATCCCATCTGATTTGATCTAATTCGTTATGCTAATGGTTCAATAAAATATTCTATGTTTTGATTAAAACATAAAAGTAGTTGCGGTCCATTATGGATTTATGTCGAGAAAAAATATTCATGGAAACATTAGAGCTGTATATGTATAGTATATAGTATATGGAGTCACACTATTTGCTGTAGCAGGTTTTTATTCAATGAACTAGTTCCCTTTGAAATGCATTCTGTTTATTGATTTATTATTTTGGTATCGTTGTTGGCATTGAGAATTGAAAAATGTGGTGGGAATGATACCGACAACCAAATATCTGGTCCCTTTTGAAATAATGCAATCAGAAATACTGACTGCCAAGAACGGAAAGGGAAGCACAGAACAGAAGATGAGGAAAAGTCAAGTACATTTTTATTTTGGTTTTGTGTTTACAGTGTATCTGTCACATTCATCATTTATTAGTTTTTTCCTTCTATGGTTTCCGATCTATAGAGAGATCTGGGTTAACGTATGACTAATACTAGGATTTTAATCATATGAGGACAATGACACTAAATATACAGTTGTTTGTGTGTATGAGGCTGTGTACCTGGGAATACTCGTCAGGTAAGTTACTACATTTAGGAAGTCTTCCTCTGGCACTTCATTGAAGCCTGAGTACTCTGGGAAGGTAATAATGGGGGCTCCATCATTCCCTCGCCCGCCTGCAACAGAAAATAACAACAGAGAATGTTTATCTTCGTAGCACAAACAGAGATTACAGATAATGTGATACTGACAGCATATATGAACTTTTTCTTCATAAATATTAGATGTTATTAGATGTTTGGACTTTAATGAATAGTCAAACTCAAGATTACATGTTTACTATTTATTTGCTGTACCATTCCATTAAACCTCCTGATGTCATAATTCAAAATGCAGCATTAAATGTACAGCATTGGTTAAAAGTTTGGGATCTGCACAAGAATGTAAAATACATCTCATGGGGAAACTTAACAAAGTTGTCTACAGAATTAGATTGTTTCTATATTGAGATAAAATCGGAAAAACTGAACAAAATTTACTCTGCATGCAAATATATGCAAAGATGTAATTGTCTTTCTTGTTATTTTAATTTACTGTTTTTCATCCCAGCTGCTGGAAACTGCATCTCCTTGAACATACATGAAAGACAGGGAGGAGAAATATATAAGGACACTGAAATCCTATAACCTAGTAATAGTGCTGAATTGAAATCTAGAAAAACGAGTGATCTTACACCTTTTGTTGTGAATTTTCCTAAATGCGGTCTAAATGGCAGCCTCTGCTGGACGTACACACTGCATCACCAGGACAG
>CAAKHC010004788.1:3596-19805 GCA_901007825.1 Macroramphosus scolopax | reverse complement strand
CCCCCCCCCCAGTGTTCCCAGCTGCTCCTCCTCCTCCAGTTAATAAGAGGTCCAGCATGTTGGAGACCAAGACCCTGTCAGCCAGGAACACCCCCCTCCCTCCTCTTCCTCCTCCTCCAGCAGCAGGACTCCCCTCTGTCCTCCCAGTCATCCCAGTACCTCCGGTCCCACCAGCCATCCCGCCACTGCCCCACCACAAGGCTCCGCCCCTTCCACCGCCTGTCCCCACCCACCAGCAGAGGAGACCACCGGGACCTAAGTCCCCTAAGTCACCCAGCGGGTTCGTACTGGTCTGTGGTAGTCTGTACTGGTTCGTACTGGTCTGTGGTAGTCTGTACTGGTCTGTGGTAGTCTGGACAGTCCAGCTGTTCTGGTCTGAGTAAATGTGTCTGTTTTATCAATAGTTGTTCTCCTGATTCCAGATCAGTGAAACTTCCTCCAGAGAGACCACCACTTCGGACCGGATCAATGGGCAAGCGAGGTACGCACGCACGGCACGCACGCACGCACGCACGCACGCACGGCACGCACGCACGGCACGCACGCACGGCACGCACGCACGGCACGCACGCACGGCACGCACGCACGGCACGCACGCACGCACGCACGCACGCACGCACGCACGCACGCGTCTGACGGTGCCATGTGTTTCTTCCTGTAGGTTCTCAGCTCACCACCACCAACAGTCCGGCTCCTCCTCCGACACCCAAACCCAGAACCACCTTCAGCGTAAGTCTTCTTCCCTCCCAGCAGATCTTTCCGTGCAGACGTGGGAAGTGACCAGCTGTGTGTGTCCGTGTGTGCAGAAGCAGAAGCCTAAGAGGGTCAAAGCCATCTACAACTGTGCGGCTGATAATCCAGACGAACTGACTTTCGTCGAGGGGGAGGTGATCGTGGTGGAAGGGGAGGAGGACAGCGAGTGGTGGGTGAGTAGCTTCAGTAGGTCCCATCTATGTGCAACAGATGGGTGAAGATAAGTCGGCCAGCTCCTCTGGACAGTTGTTACAAACCTTCCAGGACTCGAGACGTAACAAGTGTTTGACTTGACCCTCTGCTGTGTTCCAGGTCGGTCACGTCGAAGCAGAGCCGAGCAGACGAGGAGTGTTCCCCGTCACTTTCGTTCACTTCATCACAGAGTGACGTGTCACCTTCAAACGGTCCACTTCCTGTCGTTCACCCGCAGGACAAAGACTCACAGCGACCCTCCAGGAGAACCAGCGTTTGGAGTCCGGCTGGAGCCCCGAAATCAAACTGAACTGAAACAAAAGCTCTTCTTTGTTTAAAGCTGCCAGCTTACTTAAAATTCTACTTTACATTTCCAAAGATTCAAAATATATCAGTCCAGAATCCAGTGAACTAACATGATGAGATAATCCTTTGTTCGTCCCACAATGGGGACGTTTACAGCAGCAAAGTGGATCGTGAACAAATGAATAAGTCCAGACGTACTGCAGCATGTGGAGGATCATCTTCTGATGGAGCCGTCGAGACAGGAGAAACATCCTGAAACAAAAAGGGACCAAAGCCAATGTACAAAATTCAGTTTTTCTCTCTGTTAAATGAATCTGCTCCAAAGTTTCATGCATTCTTGTTTGATCTGTGATTCACGCCTCCTCCAGACTCAGTGAAGATCAGCTGGGTAGTTTTTGATAGCTCGACCGCTTTGATCCAAACTGAAATACCTCAACTACTGAAAGTAGATGAAGTTCAGTTCAGACGTCCACTGTCCCCAGAAGATGCCACCATCTGGTCCAATTTCAAATCAGTTCTGTTTATCATAAAACCTGGTGGTCCTGGTGGTCCTGGTGGTTCCAGGTCTGTTCAGGGAGCCTCAATGATCAATGATCTGATTTAGAAAGGTTCAATCTGAACTTTGACGGTCATCTTGTTGTCTGGAAGAGACTCCGAGTGGAATCTAATTGGAGGACTTTGATGATCCGTTCCTCCTTCAGTGTACAAATGTCAGAAAATAGTGACGTCTTCTAGCTAGTTTTTCTTTGATCAACAGTCAGAATCCAAAAGTTGTTGAATTCACGATCAAACAAAACTGAAACTCCCGAATATTTATATCAGAGGTTCCGAGTCCAAATGAATTAAAGGTGCTATGTGTAAAAATAATTATGAAACGTATTCATCCAGCTCCCAACAAATAGATCCACTACTAACCAGCTGCATGTAATATAACTTGATAATCATCAGGAGTAAATGATTTAATTAAAAAGCCACAAATCGAATCCATGTAGAATATTTTTCTGTCTTGTCATCAGCAGACCAAACGAGGTCACTACTTCCTGTTTGTTTGCTACATCGTCCTCTCAGGTTGGTACGAAGAGGTGTTACGAGAATGCAGCGCCAAGTTTCGGGACGACCTTCCCTCTGTTGCTGAAACTGGAGCTGTCCTAACTTCTCGTAACTGTTGAGAAACATTAAACTTAATACCAAGCTTCTTTAGGGGAAGTTTTCTTTCCTGTAAATATCTTCTCATTTCTGACTCTGATGTTTATAATCTGCTTGGTTGTGAATCTTTGACACTGTTTCCACTGGAGAAGAATATTTTACATCCTATATAATAAAAGTACTTCTGAGCTGTTGAAAATATTAAATATCTGATTGTTAATCAAGGTCCATTTTATAGTGTGGTATATATGATATGTTAGTATTGTACGGCGTATTGTTCTCAAAGCATATTTGATCACATATACTGTATATATCACTCATGTTCCTTTCTGCAACGTCTAGTGAGGAACTGACGATTGAACTCATTCAGGTGTTGCAGAAGTAGATCAGCATCGTTCAGTATTTATTTATTTAGGATTATTTCAGTTTCAGTCCTCCATATTCTGATGTGGGGAGAAAAACTACATGGAACCAATCTCAACCATTTGTCGCACACGGAGGGAATTAGCAACAGTAGCAGGAAGTGACGCAGCAGCACAGTTTGTGCTGGATACGCGGGTAGATCAACAGCTAGCACATGATGAGTTAATGTGTATTTATTGAAGATAACTCGGGTTTATTTGAGGAAACATGGCAGCGAAACGTAAATCCGAAGTGACGGTTCCCGCGGAGGAAAGTGACCAGCTGCTCATCCGCCCGCTGTGAGTGAATCACCGCTCGGATCTTCACCCGCCAAACTCCGTGCGGAAAAACACGCATTTAGCAGATTTCACTTCAGTTTTCAATGTTGCTTACAAGCAACTCTCCATTTCACCGCAGACCAAATGTAAAATCGTTCTTCAAAATGATTTTAATTAATATAATATCCTTGCTTTGCCTTCACTACTTACTATACGTTCAGAATTGAGCTCCTAATCTTTTACTCTAATTATAACTCAAAGGTCTATTCTGTTTAACAAAGGGTTTTAAAATTGATTGTATTTTCAATGGAGTTCGGCTTTATGTTCCTGGTGCTAGCAGTGATGTGTCATTTGTTCTGATGTGGCTGACTTGTGTCAAGAGGTGTTACCATGGGAACAGCTTGACATAAAATCTAAACCTGTTGGTACATGATGTGTTTGTGTGCAGAGGAGCAGGACAAGAGGTCGGACGATCCTGCATCATCCTCGAGTTCAAGGGTCGTAAAATCATGGTAACTCTTCTTCTTCTGTTTCACCATCATCTGTTGTCGCCCTGACAGTGTGTCAGCCTGTGAGTTGTCACCTCAGGTGTAAATGTGTGTGCTTGTGGTGCAGCTGGACTGTGGGATCCATCCGGGCCTGGAGGGAATGGACGCGCTCCCCTACATCGACCTGATCGATCCGGCTGAGATTGACCTGCTGCTGATCAGCCAGTGAGTTCAGCTTCTCTCAAAGCCTCATTCATCATCACGTGATGCTCCGACTAAATCTAAATAATAAAAAAAGAATTGTTTCTGACATTGTCCTACAACGATCTCGTCCCCTCCTCCCGCAGCTTCCACCTGGACCACTGTGGCGCTCTGCCCTGGTTCCTGCAGAAGACCAGCTTCAAAGGACGCACCTTCATGACACACGCAACCAAGGCCATCTACCGCTGGCTGCTGTCTGACTACGTCAAAGTCAGGTAGGATGGTTGTGGGACACAGAATGTCCCACAGGTACTGCTTCATGATCCCGACTGGTCGAGGCAGATGGCTGACCACTCTGAGTCTGTTCTGTGCCACGATTCTTCCTGTTAAGTTTTATTCGCACTGTTTCCAAGTGCTGCTCCTCTCCTTTAAATCATAGAGAGCTGATTCGGAGATAAAGTTCTACTTTACACGTCAGTTGTACTTTATAGGAGTAAATTGTGACAAACTGTAGATGTTACTGCAACACACAGGAAGAGTGTGACGGTGTGATGATGTGTGTTACAGTAACATCTCCACAGACGACATGTTGTACACCGAGACGGACCTGGAGGAGAGCATGGAGAAGATCGAGACCATCAACTTCCACGAAGTGAAGGAGGTCGCAGGCATCAAGTTCTGGTGTTACCACGCCGGCCACGTCCTGGGCGCCGCCATGTTCATGATCGAGATCGCTGGCGTCAAGGTAACACATGCTGGTGGTCCTGTTTGTGATCAGAGATCATAACAAGCAATATTTGTTTTAGAATGTTTGCTCAACTTGTTTGTGATCGTCTCTGGTGTGTGTGTGTCTCTGTCTGTGTCTGTCTGTGTGAGTGTCTGTGTGAGTGTCTGTGTGTGTGTCTCTGTGTGTGTGTGTGTGTGTGTGTGTGTGTGTGTGTGTCTCTGTGTGTCTCTGTGTGTCTCTGTGTGTCTCTGTGTGTCTGTGTGTCTGTCTGTGTGTGTCTCTGTGTGTCTGTGTGTCTCTGTGTGTCTGTCTGTGTGTGTGTGTGTGTGTCTGTGTGTGTCTGTGTGTGTCTCTGTGTGTCTGTGTGTGTGTCTCTGTGTGTCTGTGTGTGTGTGTGTGTCTCTGTGTGTGTGTCTGTCTGTGTGTGTGTCTCTGTGTGTAGTTGTTGTACACAGGAGATTTCTCCCGTCAGGAGGATCGACATCTGATGGCAGCAGAGATCCCCAGTGTGAAACCAGACATTCTCATCACCGTCAGTACTTTTGATGCTTTAAACACAATAAACTGATAAAACTGTTTACTGAAGTACATGTACAACCACCATAGTATTTCATACTATGGTGGTTGTACATGTACTTCCTCCACTGCAGTAGCAGAAGTTGGTCCTGAAACATTGTGACCATCAACTCTCTTTGTCACTGTAATATTACGTCTCCATGGAAACAGTTGTGCAGAACTTCCAACTTTCTGTGTGTGTGTCAGGAGTCCACCTACGGGACTCACATCCACGAGAAGAGGGAGGAGAGGGAGGCTCGCTTCTGCAACACCGTCCATGACATCGTGAACAGGGAGGGTCGCTGTCTGATCCCCGTGTTCGCTCTGGGACGAGCCCAGGAGCTGCTGCTCATCCTGGGTGAGATGACCTGCCTTACTCCCCCAAATAGAAACAACAGCAGAAAAGCCTGTCGAGTCCCAAATACTAAGTTTTGTGTGTACGTGTGTGTGTGTGTTTGTGTGTGTGTGTGTGTGTGGGGGGGGTTACACCAGATGAGTACTGGCAGAACCACCCGGAGCTTCACGACATCCCCATCTACTACGCCTCGTCTCTGGCCAAGAAGTGCATGGCCGTCTACCAGACCTACATCAACGCCATGAACGACAAGATCCGCAAAGCGATCAGCGTCAACAACCCGTTCGTCTTCAAGCACATAAGCAACCTGAAGGTCAGTGAGCGCCCTCAGTAGTACTTACAGAAATACTCCTGTTCTTTCACGTTGTTGAATTAAAGATATCTTCTGTGTGTTTGTGTGTCAGAGTATGGACCACTTCGATGACATCGGTCCCAGCGTGGTGATGGCGTCTCCTGGGATGATGCAGAGCGGCTTGTCCAGAGAGTTGTTTGAGAGCTGGTGCACCGACAAGAGGAACGGCGTCATCATCGCCGGGTACTGTGTTGAGGGAACACTCGCCAAGGTGAGACCTGGAGGTGTCAGAGGTTGGTAGCAGCACTCTGACAGCTGGTGTAACGTGTGTGTGTGTGTGTGTGTGTGTGTGTGTGTGTGTGTGTGTGTGTGTGTGTGTGTGTGTGTGTGTGTGTGTGTGTGTGTGTGTGTGTGTGTGTGTGTGTGTGTGTGTGTGTGTGTGTGTGTGTGTGTGTGTGTGTCAGCACATCATGACGGAGCCTGAAGAAATAACCACCATGTCTGGTCAGAAGCTTCCCCTGAAGATGTCGGTGGACTACATCTCCTTCTCCGCTCACACCGACTACCAGCAGACCAGCGAGTTCATCAGAGCGCTCAAACCTCCGCACGTGGTAATCACACGACCTCACACGACCTCACACGACCTCACACGACCTCACACGACCTCACTCCGTCATCCACCCGCTGCAGCGACCGATCACAGCGGGGGTTTTCATCGTGAAGCAGCACATCAGATATTTGATTTTCCAAAATGAGTTGATCTGTCGAGATGTTCTGATTGTTACAAAGATTATCAGTGTTCGGTTTGTTTGACTTTCTTTCATCTCTTACTGGAAAACAAACGTATAAAGAAACGCTGCATGATGTCATCAGCCTCGTCAGTCCCTCTGTTACTCTCTCGTGTCCAGATTCTGGTCCACGGCGAGCAGAACGAGATGGCTCGTCTGAAGGCGGCTCTGATCCGCGAGTACGAAGACAACGACGAGGTTCACATCGAAGTCCACAACCCGAGAAACACCGAGGCCGTCACGCTCAACTTCAGAGGAGAGAAATTAGCCAAGGTTCAGCTTTACGTATTCAACAATCACCAATATCAGACACATCAACTTTAAGACATAAATAGATTATAAACAACACATGAGGTTATTTCAGGACGATGTAAAGAATCCAGCTGTCAGGCATTAACTCCCAGCATGCTTTGCTGCAGGTGATGGGCTCTCTGGCTGACAAGAAGTGTGCTCAGGGTCAGCGGGTCTCCGGGATCCTCGTCAAACGGAACTTCAACTATCACATCCTGACTCCCTCCGACCTCTCTGGTGTGTGTGTGTGTGTGCGTGTGTGTGTGTGTGTGTTCTCATCTTAGGGTAAAGTGATGCATGATGTCATCACAACCATCGAACGACAAACAAACCTGTCCACTCATCCTTGTATGTCGTGTTCAGGTTCCCTGGTTTTCTTCGCTGTTTCCTGACTGTCCTCCTGTCTTTGTTCAGAATACACAGATCTGTGTGTCGGCACGGTGACACAGACTCAGGCCATCCCCTTCACCGGACCCATCTCCCTGCTGGTCAGCCAGCTGCGCAGCCTCGCAGGTGAGTCTACGACTTCGTGGGCGAGGCTACGACTTCGTGGGCGAGTCTACGACTTCGTGGGCGAGTCTACGACTTCGTGGGCGAGTCTCTTGCCTCGCGGGCGAGCTAAAGCTTTAAGGTTAAAATCAGTGTTCTCGTGTGTGTTCAGGTGATGTGGAGCAGGTGGAGTCAGCGGAGAAGATCACCGTGAAGGTCTTTAAGAGCATCACTCTGGTCCATGAAGCCGGCATGGTGCTACTGGAGGTGTGACACTCACAATCTGTCTGTTTCTCCGTTTTCTTACCTCGTGTTGGGGTTGGTAGGGGGGCAGTGTAGCTCTGGTCCAGGAGGAAACCAATCTAGTCATTACCTGGTGATGGTGACTAACAACAGTCAACACATTATTCGTGTGTTTTCTCTGTCGACATGTTTACGTTCAAATGATGTGACAAATGTTCCTGAACATTCATGGAGAAGTTGTTGAGATCATTCAGACCAAAGTGGTCAACACCTCGTCTGTTGTAACAAACGTCCAAATGTCTCCTCAGTGGGTCGCCAACCCGCTCAACGACATGTACGCCGACGCCGTCACCACGGTGGTCCTGGAGGTCCAGTCCAACCCCAACGCCCAGAAGTGTCAGTAAACACAGCACGGCTGTTTGATGTCATCTATTATAATCAGTTTGTAATCTATCAATAACATTGATTGTTTGTTTCTCTCAGTTCTTGAGGGCCGACGAGAAACGTTCGACATGGAGGTGTTCGTCGAGAGACTGGAGCTGATGCTGGAGTGAGTCCAACACACAGAGAGAGAGAGGGAGAGAGAGAGAGAGAGGAGAGAGAGAGAGAGAGAGATGGACGGAGAGACACAGAGCATGTTTGTTTTTATCAGCCTGTACAACAGTCGGTGGAGTCTGACTCATGAAGCTGTCTGTCTGTCTGTCTGTCTGTCTGTCTGTCTGCAGCGACATGTTCGGAGGCGACTGTGTGAACTTCCAGGACAGTAAGAACCTGATTGTGACGGTCGACGGCGTCGCGGCGTCCATCGATCCGGAGACCAGAGTGAGTTCATGATGCAAACGAAGGAATACTCCTCCGCCTTCCGAGGCTACTTACCTTTTTAGCTTGTTAGCATGTGGCAATAGCATCATTAGCTTGCTGTTGTGGTGATGTTTGTATGTTTGCTGAGTGGGAGAGATCCGCCGTTATCTTCAGCAGTTAAATCTGTTGGCGGGTGAATATGTGAAGTTTTGGGAAACCGGGCAAGCTGCTCTCCGTTTCAATGCTAAGCTAAGCTAAGCTAAGGCCGTCCTCATTCCATTTGAACACGCAGACACCTGAACATCTCTGAGAAGTTTCCCTTTAATTTCAAGTTACAACAACGGCTGAATTCTTTGAGTATAAAAGTGAGTTCAGGCGAGTCCTGACAGAACGACCTGGTCACAACGTTTACGAACAGTGTTTGAACATGTGACAGACACAGTCGGCAGGACAAACAGCCTCCTCGCAAGGGCGCCGGAGAGTTGAAGAGTTATTCTTCCTGATGCTTTAATATATTTATCTAGCATGTTAGCATCTGTCAGATTAGCACCGAGATACAACCTGCGTAGGTCCAGTTTGGGATACGAGGACGGAGTTGAAATGAATGTTACCAGGCTGCAGATGCTCTGTTGACCTCTGACCTCTGCATCCTGATCTGCAGTCTGTGACGTGTACAGAGGACGAGTCTCTGAGGGAGATGGTGGAGGTCGCTGTCCATCGGCTCTACGATGCCCTCAGCCCCACCTTCTGAGAGACCACACCCACCCTGTGATGTCATCGGTCTCTAAGAGCTGCGGTGCCTCTGGTTGTTTATCTGAGCTGCTTTTTATTTGTGTTGATCGTTTGTTTTTCTACTTGAATTGTTCAGAAAATATTTTTTCCTTGATGAAAATAAACATTTGGCCTCCGAAACGAATCTGATTTAAAGTTTAAATGATTTACTGGAAGAGTTATTAATGCTTCACTAGTTTGATAAACAAACCTTTATCTGACTGATGATGAAATCAGAACGGATCTGATAACTGGAATCTAAACCAAATGAAAACTTAATAAATCTATTCATTAATAACCAGCAAAGAGCTGCGATCGATGTTCCATCGAGTCTGATTGCTGCTTTAAACAATCACACTGACCTGAGATAAAAGTGACATCATCAAATGTCCAATACGTTAATCAAAACCAAATAAAAGGATGAACGCCATGAGAGCTCCCCTAGTGTGAGGTCAACCGATCTCTATCGCCTCCTGGAGGCTGGTTGTGGTATCACTATAAGCCCCGCCCCTCCCTGTGAGTGGACAGGACCTGGTATGAATGTTTGATTGACAGCTGCTCTGAGTGAAGTAACAGAACACTGACAGAGGGTTCATCACTTCTTGCCTTTTATTCTGCCCTAAATTTCGTCTTCAGGCTTCCTCAAAAACAATTAGAACGTCCAAATAAAGTTCCTGAGTCAGGCCGTTACGCCCTGAAGTTTAGGAGTTTAGACTTTACTGACAGTAAAACAGACAGTGAACACAACATCGGTCCCACATGTAATGAGTCTTTAATGGGTCTAATATTGAACCGAATAAAGTAAAAGATTGTCTGCGTATGACAAAACAGACAGTACATATAACTGAGATACCACAGAAGAAGAAGCCACGGCTGATCAACACATACAAACAACTTTAAAAGAGTTTGACTGAAGTAAAGAAACGGTCCAAAATAACACGTATGAACAACACAGACCCAAAATACAACAAACGGAGTCCAGCAGGAGACGAAAACTTTAAACTGTTGATTCAGACTCACAGAGTTCTTCACATGTATGAAAACACACCTGATCATTACTGCAAAGTGTGTGTGTGTGTGTGTGTGTGTTGGGGTCAATGAAGGAAATTGATCTTCAAAGGCACTTAGTCTCTTCTTCCCTCCTCTCATCCTCTCCTCACCTCCTCTGCTCCCTCTCCTCTACTGCCCTGCTCCCTCTGCTCCCATCATCTCCTCTTCTCCCTCTGCTCCCTCTGCTCTCATCCTCTCCTCTTCTCCCTCTGCTCCCCCTGCTCTCAAATCTTGACATAATTACTTGGACTTTTACTCTATAAAACCTTGTCTGTGAAGACTCCTCCAGGTCCTGGTTGATCTCCACAATGTACATTGTAAAACAGAAGTAGTCGCAACCGGCATGATGTCACTCAGTTTGTGAACTTGTTTTAAATACTCCAGTTTAGAATTTTTCATTCTGGTTTACAAACAAGAGACGACCATATTTGGTCAAGAGGGTGGAGCTGTTGAGAAGCGAGGATCTCATTGAGGCTCCCAAAAGTTTCCATGGTAGTGACCTGTCAATCTTAAAGTAGCCCCGCCCCAAATCATCCCCTCACTTTATGGTATATTTGAGTCTGAATTCTGAATTGAAAAAGACCTGAAACTAACATTGGCGACAACAAACTGAACTGTTTGAAATCTGAACTACTGAATCAAGAGCGGACGAGAATCATCTTCTCACAGACGTCAATACGAGCAGATGCCCCCTGCTGGATGCTAGAAGAACACAGCTTTCAAGCACTGATCAGACCCGGGCATGTGTCCAGTTCTTTTATACAGTCTACGATCCTCACCTGAACTGACCAGAAGAAGAGACGTGAAACATGTTGGAGACCCTCAAACGGGTCCAGTTGTCAAATAGAACATCATAAACAACCAAATACAAGCCGGTCGACAGGAAGTTGGTCTGATTGGAACTGAGTCTCGTAACAAACGGACCCCCTGAGTTTTGGTTTGTTGCTAAAGTCGATAAAAAGACGTTCCCATGGGAAACCGTCACATCGGCTGCTGGTGGGTTTCACTGCAGACGATGTGACAAACACACACACACACCTCCCATCAGCACTGTGTCTCCTTACTGTCGATCTGATGCTGCCGCTTCAGTCGGAACAGCATCGCCTTGTCGCTGCGACCCGTTACACTTTTATCCGTCAGGTCCTCGAATGAGCGAGGAGCTGAGCCCTCCGGCCGGCCGAAGGCCTCCTGCAGCGCCTCCTCGTCCAGGTGCGAGTCCAAACTGGGGTCCTCTTTGATGGTAGCCATGCGGGGACTATCCAGAGGGGCAGGACCGGGGCTGCCGACCGGAGCCGCGCTGGTCTGTTGGGGGTCGGATGGATAGAACCGCAGAGCGCCGGAGGTGGTGGAGCAGGTCGGAGGTTTGAAGATGCGGACAGATGCAGATTCCAGGCTGCTCAGGAGCTCTGCATTCTGGGAAAATGTAAAACTATCATGTGAGCCGACCGTTTCTTCAAGTTCATAAACTGGAAGAGTTTCTGGGCAAAGACAAGTCGACAGAAAAATGCAAAGAACGCTGTCACGAGATAAATAATCAGGAAACTCCCCGAATACTTTCACCAACTTTGTTACAAAATACTGAACTTTAATAGAGCGACGAGAATCCTGTGAAGGTGTAACCGCACGCGTCTGTACCATCAAGTTAGAGATGAATCCACAAGCAGAACGAGTTGCTATGGCGACAGAGGACGTGACCACTAAATGTGTTAACATGGTATAAATCGTCTCATCAGTCGAATCCTATCGTGATGAAAGAAGCAGCCGACGTTTCCAGCCGGACTCGGGACCTAAACGTGGTTTATGTTTCTCATCTACGGATTAGTGAAGGTTTGGTTGGTACTCACACTGGGGAAGAACAGTGACTTGGTGGTCTGTTCGTATTGTTGGTCCAGCTTCTTGTCCTGAAAGTAAAGAAGATGACAGGTGACTTCTCCTGTTGTTTCCTGTGTTGATGCTGGACGGTTTGAAGACACCTTGACCAACAGAAACCCACCACGCAGTGGACCAGGATGCTGAACGGAACCCAGAAGAGCAGCGAGAACGCCACCACGGAGCCCACGATGTTGTCGGCCAGAAACTTGCCGAACGTGTTGATGTCCAGCTTCTCGATGAAGTCCCACAGCCGCTCCACCACGTCCTGCACCTGCTTCATGCACTTCCCCTGCAGACAGGCCAACATTTACAGTCCTGCTTCAGAGCGACGTCCTTCAGGCAGCAGGAGACGGCCGACTTACCGCTCCGTCACAGAAGCCCACCGTGCAGGGTTTCCCTTTACGCAGGAACAGGAAGTCGCCCATCTCGTCCTGGTAGGGAGCGCAGACGCCACCGCCACTGCGACAGCAGACTTTACAGGACGAGTTGGTTTCTGCAGAACCAACCAGAAACAGACGAGTGTTGGATTGTTTCAGTTCTGGAGGTTTTTTGATCTGATGAACTACAACATTTTCAGATTGAATTCACACACATTTGTTGAAACTTTAAAGGAGCAGCATGAAGTATTTCTAAGCTCTATCTGTTGCCAGAAGTGGAAGATGATTTGCTGTCGAGCAGAGAATCAGCAGGTCGTACCGTTGCAGGCGCAGGGCTGCAGCTTCAGCACCGCCTGGCAGAAGGGAACACACTCTCCATTCAGACACTCTCCACTGTCCAAACACACCGTTTTATCCGGAGCGTTCTCCGGCGCCGGGCAGTCCTTGCTGGTTCCTACCAACACAAACAGTCAGCACAAGCTTGAAACACTTTCAGAAGTCTTTTACAGGGTCAGATGTAACAAGGTCCGGCTGTGTTTGATTTCCGACCCAGAAAGACTCCAGAGGGAGTTCGGACTGAACTCGTCCACCACATAATCACAAACCTGACCTTTGACCTGTGGGCTGACCTGTGCAGTAGGAGCGTCCTTTGCAGGTGGCGTCGATGGGCTCCTGGCAGACCTCCCCTTCAGCCTCGAACTGGCACGTCTTACAGCACGCACTGTTCCTGTCGCTGAGCGGCGAGAGAGAGGACAAACTCACATCGGGGAGTTTCCAGCTTGTCTTTGGCCATGTGGAGACTCCGCAGGTTACACATGTTTTACAAACTCATTTAGTGCCCCTGAACATTTAAGGCCTCTGACCTGCACTGGGCGCCGGGTCTCAGCCTGCAGTCGGCCGTGCAGCAGCGGTCCGACTGGATGTGCAGCAGTCCCGGGTCGCACTCCTCGCCCTGCTCCACCCGGGAGTTCCCACATACGTTGATGTTCCTCTCCTTGAAGCAGGACGCCGCCTTTGACCTCAGGCGCTTCACTATGGAGCGTTTACTGCAGTTTGAGAAGACCTGCACACACACAGGAAACACTTCCTGTCACCTTCTGTCAAAATAAAAGCTGCTGGGAGATAAAAAGGAGGCAGAGGAACACGGAGGCGGCACCTTGTTGTTGACGTGGTCCCCGCTCACGGCGATGGGGTACATGACGTACTTGCCTCCCTGGTCCTCTCGGGGGGCGCAGTACGGGATGTTGTCGGGGTCGTGCTCCGCCCCAAAGTTATGGCCGAGCTCGTGAGTCGTAACCAGGTCGGCTTCCTGTGATCACAACTCTTTACAATGAATTTCACTTCCTGTTAAACTTCTTTTGTTGAAAACAAATATTCTCAAGTTAAGAGATCCAAAGTGTTTTGGAATCAGCAGCAACTGAAGACTCGAAACACGTCAGTCATTCAACTGCGTCAGTGTTCCTGTGAGGGATCCTCGGGGTCCCGCCAACATCTGTCAAACATCTGTCACAGATGATTCAATTCTTGTTTTACATCGTACGACTCGTTTTAAAATCAGAGCGGCTCGATGTGCAGAATGAATTCATACACAGCAACTACAGGGAGGGGGCGGAGCCTGAGCTGAGAAGGAAGTACGAATTGACAGCAGGCTGGTGGTGGCCTGCGCTCTCCTAATACAGACGAGGAAGATGAGGAAGACGAGGTGGAGCTCGACTCACGTGTGTTCAAACCTCGTCATCAAAGTCACTCACGTCAGCTTCAATCAGCTAAACGTAGTTAACTTTCAACCATCCGTCACCTAAAGCGTCTGTCAATCTGTCCGACCTCATCTTCCTCTTCCTCGGTCCTCAGCCGTCCCACCAGCACTTCATCCTCCGGCCACAGGACAGACGGAGGGGAAGTCTGTCAACTGCTCCGAAAGACGTTTGAATATGAATGTTGTGAGGAGGATGAGAGTCTCCAACAACCTTCGTGAGGATGGTCTTCCCGTAGTTCTTCGTGCTGGTCAGTCCCGTGTTGAGGAAGATCACACGTTCGTTTGAAGACGGACACCCTGGGGGAGGAACACGTAATATGTATACTATATTAGAATATATATTATTACAACCATGTGTAGTAGTCGGCGGCGGGACTCACCTTTGGAGCAGAGACCGCCGGGGATGTCCGGTTTGGACGGGGCGACGTACGCCAGGCCCAGCGTGCCTTCGTCAAAGTCCTGGTAGGTGAAGAGGTGGGCCAGGCACACGTTGGAGGCTTTCTCTGCGATGTCCACACTGAACTGCTGCAAGGACACGAAGCAGCCAAGGAGACGCTCAGGACGGACCAAACAGGAAGTCTGATGTATTAACACCTGACAACAGGAGGCGTCGGCTCAGCAGAGGAGCTGCAGCCAATCCCAGGTGGCCGTGGGTGAGAGGCGGGGCCACCCTGGACCGGTCGGCAGCCAATCACACACAGAGACAGACGCTCATTCACACCTGTTGGAGACACTTTAATTCTCCAATTAACCTAACTGCATGTTTAAGGTCTGTAGGAGGAAACCAGAGTACCTGGAGGAAACCTGGAGGAAACCAGAGTACCTGGAGGAAACCAGAGTACCTGGAGGAAACCCAGGAGGAGAACATACACACACATAGAAAGGATCCAGAAGGATCCAGAACCTTCTCACTGGGAGAACATATCAAACTACATTCTACTAGGAGTATCATCATGGTTCTTCAGAGGTCGGTGTCCCCACACACCGTTAAACTCTAACGTCCAGTCCCAACAACAACCCAGCTGGTTCCTGGTCTCCCAGCTCCTCGTTGTCGGGGGTTTGACCACCAACATACCTGCTGCAGGTCTGGTTACCCAACTGAAACTGAACACTTCAGATGTTTGTACTGATTCAGTCTGAACCAGCAGCAGAGAGACGCAGACGAGACGAGATGATGCAAGAACTTCACAAAACCATCAACTCCTGTGTTAGCACGTTAGCACGTTAGCACATGTCTGTTACCTCCAGCAGTCTCTTGACGTCCCAGATGTCCCGACCCTCCGCTGGACTTCCCCGCATGTTGAAGTGACTTTTTCCCGGATCGACGGGGGTCGGACTTTTCTCGATGATGATCTGACAGACGCACAGTGACACAGTTTAAGAAGAAGGCAGGTGATCGTCTGGATGGAAAGAGATCTGACGGTGAAGACGTTGTGTAGAGCAGCAGTACTTAAATACTCAAACATTTTATTATCTATTAATGTGCACAGACAAAAATGGCCCAACAGAAATTGTTCCGTTGTATTTAACAGGCTTCACGCGTGGTGTTTCGTGTCCCATCGTGTTCCTCTCCTACCTGCTGGATTTGGACTCCGTATCCTGTGAACTCGTCGTCCCACGACGTGTTTCTGTAGATGTCGTCCACACGATCAATCAGCTCGATCTGAAAACACAGAGAGGACGTCAGACTCAGACGCACGATATGAGGTTGGAGGTGGTGTCTGGAGAGGGCGACTGGGAGTCACCAGGTAGTTGAGGGTGGTGCTCTCCTCCTCGCGCCCCATGTGTTTGAAGAAGCGATGGTCGGCCACCAGCAGCAGAGGACACGTGTTCTTCCTGTGGTCGTGGACCTGCCGCTTCCCTCTCGCCATGGACTCTGAGGACAGGTCACACAGTGATGATGTCACAAGATTCGACAGCAAAGACATCAGAACGGTTCCACATGTGGCCACCAGAGGTCAGCAGAGGCATGTTGCTGCATCACATGTACTTAAAGGGCCAGTGTGTAGAATCTAAGACAGCTCACTTCCTCACCTCACCTCACCCCCCGCCTCACCTCGTCTCATCACCCCCCAC
>CAAKHC010004787.1:2295-14104 GCA_901007825.1 Macroramphosus scolopax | reverse complement strand
TTGGGCAGCGAAGGACACTTCAGCTCGTCTCTCTGGTGGCACAAACAGAGACAAAGAGCATGGCATCATTCTGCTGGTTGAGAACTTCCAGACGAACAAAAGGGTGACGGGAGGCTTCAGTATGTGTTTGTATGAGACCAGGAGGCCCAGTGTGGTTGTGGTCCTCTTACCATTGATGGGAGGTCACAACATCTGTCCCTGCTGCTCCAGGCCACGCTGCAAACAATGTCAAACATCTGGAGCTGGAACTGCAGAGAGGTAAAACAAGACAGCATGAACCCGGTGCTGTGGTACGTGAGTGTCTTCATCATGTAGTCATGTGGACGGTGATCACTTCTAATCTAGCGCTGCAGCTCGGCCGGTCCGCTGCACGCTCAGCTTTCATCTTCACACACTTTGTGAGACGGAGTGTTGGACTTCTAGTTTGAGCTTCTATGAGTCATCTTCCTCTCTGGTGGACGCGCAGCCATCAGTAATTATTACGCACTACAGCTGCTCTGTCCGTTGACAGGAGTCATTACTACTGTTGTTGTTTGCAGCCGGCCAAGTCTTTTCTTCTTCACATGTTTTGGTCGAACGCCGCACGACTTCACTTACAGTTGCTGAATTTCCTCTGGAGCCGATGGACTTGGACATCTTGCCCAGGACCTGGTATCCATCGCCGGACGTGTTTCCGGCGGCCTTGATCTCCTTCTCAGCCACTTGTTGGCAGTCCACGTTGAGTTTGACACCAGTGGATGAAACCAGGATGTGGAGCTTCAGAAGAGAAGAGGACAAAGAGAGAATGTCTTTTGTTGGCTCATTCTTTGTGTCTGTTTTGTATCCTGACCTGCAGAACAGAGGAGGAGCCTGAACGTCTGTTAGCTGCAGCCATCACTCACTCAGAGGAAGAAGCTGCAGGTTGCATGTTCACATTGTTACCAACCATCTACTTTAACTTTAGATACAAGGTTTACATCTAGAAGTCATCTGAACATTTGCTGAAAGAATCCCTGTCACAATGAAACCATAAAGGATGAGAGAGGAATCATCTGCCCTTCACAGGCTGTGTTTATTAGCGCTTGTAACCGCCCTGCCGATGAGCTCATCCTCCAGGTTGAGGTTCCGTCGGTTAGACCTTCAACAACGTTAATACTGAAACATGGAACAGAAAACACAAGCTCACCAGTCAACGGGTGATTGTAGGACCATTGATCTGACATTTTAAAAGCTGAATTCCATCAGTTTGATGTCCAATGTTCCAACCAGAAGATCTGGTTTCCTACTCTGCCATCGAGCCCCCCCCCCCCCCTGCTGTTGAACACATCTGGGGGTGCTCCGCGGCACGTGGCCGACCATGACCTCTCTCTGTTTGTGTCTGCGATGCCAAGTTCAAGTTGTGTCAGGTATTTTTATAGTTTCAGGTGCTGCCGGAGAGCAGACAGACAGACAGTCAACGTCCCCTCCAGCTAAACTCTGGCAGCAGGTTTATGTCTGAGCTTGACCTCTGACCTTCCTGTGAGGGAGGAGGCAGAAACAGGAAGAATTCCCCCTCAGGATCAACTCTGGATCACTGACTGCTGGTGGAACAGAAGGTCTCAAATACGTCAGGTAGTTTGTCTAATGTCGTCGTTTCAACGTTACTCAAACATCCGTCTTTAGGTTTGTCCTGCCTGAGGGGGAGCACGGAGAACAGACGCAGATAAAAGGAAGACGATGTTGACTTACGGCTGAAGAGCCCAGAGGAGCAGTTCAATCAGTGCAGCAGATCATCTGCAGACCGCAGACGCATGCTGGGAGGTAAAACCACCGAGCAGTCGGCTACCAGAGGAAAACTCCTCCTGAGCCCAGAGGAGAGTCAGACGGACGGGGGGAAGCCCCTCCCCCTGCTGCAGCCCCTCCCCCTGCTGCCGCTCCTCTGATGTAATTCTTTAACAGCAGTGACCCAATATTTTCCGGGGGAATCGCCAGCAGCGACTACAGTGCATTTGTAACGGCCCCCCCTCCAGAAGAGCTCTCAGACTCTTGTGAAACGTTCAGACTCTGTTGTTTCCAACAGCAGTTCTGTCTTCAGTGTGAAACCGGTTCCCTCTGCTGCAGAGTTTCCATCACAATCACTCTCACTCACTTCACACCAAACAAAAGAAGTTGAGATTTAAGAGGAAAAGACAACAGCCACCAGAGTCCCCGTCCCCCCCGACCTGCCGGGCATCAGCTTGTTCCCTTCAGTGTTACAAGTAGTGCGGTACTTCCTGTGTGAATGTGAGTGTGTTGGCAGCAGGTGAAGCACGTTGAGTAGTGAAGGCAGGAAGACCTCCATTCATGGAACTCATTCATCTTCATCATGACTGCAGAGAACCAGCAGCTTTATTCTCCAACACGCCGCCTCCGGCTGGATGTTTAACCACTTCAATGAACCAGTCAGATACCATCGCTTGATAACATCCAGAGGATGCAGACGGCCGCCGCCGTCCATCATTCAGAGGACGTAAACGTGATGTTATCGGTGATAAATCAGACGCAGCCTCAGGTCCCAGCACCGCGGCGCTCGGCTGAGGACCATCTGCTCCACGCAGCCAACACGACTCTTCAGTAACACGTCTGGAGCTGCTGTCAGCTGCTCTGCCTGTAATCTACAACATATTTGGAATGTCAGGCTTGTGCAGCGCTGCATGACCCCGGGACGCCCGGCAGAATCCAACACGGACGATTCAATGGATTCCTAAGAGGACCAAGAACTCTGATATACATGATGATTACAGATGTATTAGGGCTCCAGTGTGGTGAGATGTTTGACCGTCCATTCTGCGGTTACCTTGTGGAAGCTTCCATGGAAGATCCTCTTCACCTCAGGGTTGTCGAACGAGGCCCTCTGGATCTCACCACGCTCATCTTTGTTGTAGAAGGACACAGTCTGGCTGGAGGCTGAGCAGAGACATCAGAGAACAGATATTAAAGACCTTCAGTCCTCCTCTAACTGACTGATGTGATCATATCTTATCTTCATCACATCCCTGCCTCAAGTTCTTTGTTAAAGTTCAGTCGTTATTAATGATCTAATGCTGCCTGACGTCCCGTCCTAGATGATCCCTCTGACTGAGACCAGTCTGGACGTTGAGGTGGTGACGTTCGTCCAATCTGGTAAAACAGGCACAATCTGAAGCTAAAAGAGGAGGGCGAGCAGGCTGAAGCTGAACCAGTGAAGAGGAACTGGTACCCGTGGCTGCGTAGGACAGGGAACCGAACGCTGTGTGTACTGGAGTCGATGTGGCGTTGAAGTTGTACAGTGACGGTCAGAAACCAGGTACGAATGACCTGAGACACGGGGAGTGACGGGAATGTGTGTGTGTGTGTGTGTGTGTGTGTGTGTTCATGTGTGTGGTTGTGATTAATAAAAGCGTCCTGTGTTGCTGCGACGGTCTGGAAGGGAGACTGGAGTCCTGGATCAGAGTCAGAAGTCCCCAGAAGGTCTCAGGAACCAGAGATTTCTCCCACTGAGGTTTTACGAGAGCCAGATGAGCTCGGCTCGAGACTCCAGATTCTTGTGGTACAAAGAAGTCGGTTATCAACAGACGGCGACGCGGCTGCAGGGCGCAGTCGGCTCATTACACACCACTCAGCTGGCTTCACGGAGATCAGACGCAGCTGTTGGACGTCTCCTCGCACATTTTCTTTGCTTCTAAACCCTCCCAGCAGCACAGCAGCACAGCAGAGGAGAAGATGATATTTACGGTCAATAGTGACGCCGGTTTCTGGCTGGTGATCTTTATTTGACACCTGCCAGATGTCAAAGGGCTCGGCGGGCGAGTCGGGCAGCAGGCGGAACATCAGGATGATGGTGTAGGCGTGGGGGAGGCCGTCAGGGTGGATGTCTCTGTTCAGGGGACAGGAGAAGTCATGTTACAGGTCTTATACATGCAGAGGAGTTTACCTGCCACACTAACAGAGAGTTTCATTAACAGTTCTGTGTAATGTCGTGTGTTCCTGCAGTCAGGAACCAGCGCTGGTGGTTCCTATTGGTCCCTCTGATGTCACTACACATTTTGGAAGTGGAACTCTATGAAGAGCCAGAAGTCTGGCTGCTGTACGATACTCTGGCTCTGCATGTGATCCGGGTGCCTACGTTGACTGGTTTCACACTCAGAGAGAGTGTCAGAGGAGGCCGGCAGCTGCGTGGCAGCAGGACCCGACTGACCTCACATGACCTCTTCGTATAAAGAGAGAGAGCTCACAAAGTCATTAAGTTTGTACCGACACCAGGAAGCTCGGGGACGCCGCGCTGGTTCACTCAGCTGTTTCTCCCTGCAGAGATTCAGAGCTGCTGTCCACCAGATGTTTTCTCACTTGCAGCGCCCGCGACCTCGTCAGAGAGCTTCCTGTTGCTAGGTTACAGCAGTGTACTCACACTGCTGGACTCTTTACTGCGTACAACATTCTCAGACATTCTTCTTCCTCCATCAACAGAGGAAACCTTCTGAGCCTCAGTGAGGGGGAACCCAGTGACCTCACTCACGTGCTGGGCTGCGTCAGGAAGGCGTTCCTGTGGAGTCTGTAGGCGCTGTAGCTGTTGAAGGAGCCGGGCTCCATGGAGACGCCCTTCATGTGACCGTAGGTCTTCTCCGTCAGGCCGAACGCCTCCAGCATCCTGAAGCCTGTGACACCACACATCAGGTTTGTCCCAAGAACTTCAGGTAAACTCATCAATCCTGACTTTTCTCCAAATCATTTGTACTCACCAGGTGAGGTGAAGCCGTTCAGGAAGATCAGCGGACAGGCTGCGGAACAAGAAACACACGTCACACACCGCCACAGCAACAACTTCCTGTTGACCTGAGAACTTAGAACGTACATGAAGACGCTGTTTCACAGATGAAGTTGATCAAGTTTTCTTTGATGGTGTCGAAGGCGTCGAAGTCGTCCACGACGAAGACGTGTCTCTCGCTGGGCTTACTGCTGATCTCCTGCAGCTCGACGAAATCCACGTCGGCAACACCGATGGCGAAGACGCTGTAACCTGAAGAGAGGAAGTGATGAAGAACAACGATATCGTATCTGTATAGAACTATGTGTTCCAGGACCGAGGCGTGCGGTGAGCTCCTTACCTGCGTGCTGCAGCTTGGCGGCGCTCTTCTTCACCTCATCCTGAGAGCGTCCATCTGTGATGGCGACGACCACCTTGGGGACGTTTCTCCTCATGCCGTTCTCCAGAGAAAAGGCCTTCTCATACGTATGTTTCAGTGCCGCTCCTGCTCAACAAGGAGAGGACGAGCATGTCAGAGTCAGATCGATCACACACGCACGCACGCACGCACACACACACACACACACACACCTGTCTTGGTGTTGCCTCCTCTGTAGGGGATGTGATAGAGTGCAGACATGGCGACGCCCTTGTCTTGGTAGGCGTTCAGCTTGAACTCGGTCTTTGCGTCGTCGCTGTATTGTACAAACGACACCTGTTGGAAAGTCACAGTGTTGCCGTCAGCATCAGGTCGGGTCCTGCACACGTGTCCCGAGCTGTTCCATCAGATTAACATGATGCTCTAACAATGACAGTAACATCACAACCGTTTGGTGTCGGCGTGTTCCCAACTAACCTGCATGCCGGAGGGTCCGACCACATCGAAGGCGCCGATCATGCCGGAAATAAAATGCACGACTTTGGTGAAGCTCTCCTCGCCGATACTCCAGGACCCGTCGATGAGGAACACCACATCTGCTTTGGCGCCTTTACACACTGAAAACAAGTCAAGAAGGAGAGTTGAAGCCTGCCAGTCAGACCGCAGGGCAGCAGCACCAAGGAACATTTGGTCATCAGAAGGTTTGAGATGAAACTCTCGTTAGCGGTTGTAATTAATGTTGGGGTTGATCTTATGAGACTCAGCATCGTCTCGCCTGAGCTCCAGGGCGGAGATGAAGGCTCACACATAGGAAATGAGCAGATTCTGGCCTGGTGAGTTCTTCTCTTCCTTTTTGTTTCCGTCTTTCGACACCGGAGTTGTTGCTAACGGGCGTGTTCCCTCAAAGCACCCTGCAGGACCATCAGCACATGTGGCTGCTATTCATTCAACGCTGGCAGACATCAGATCCAGAAGGTCCTGGCTCTCTCAGCCTGGCCACGTTCCACTCAGAGGAGCCCAGCTGGAGAGGTGGACCCCTTGAGACTGCTGCAGTGGCCATGTTGCTGTCAGGATGGTTCAAATGTTCTCCTAACTGTAACATGTCAGCTTATCTTTTGTTGTTCTTCATTGATTCTGTTTGCAAACACGTCGGTTCAGATGTTCACGTGTGGAACTACAGGAAGTGGATACAAGTGTCTGTCCGTGTCCATCTGTCACGCAGGCGGCGATGCCATGAACACAGACCTCGATGCTGTAGCAGATAAAACATCCACTGAACGGTCAGTTGGACTGCAAAGCATTGTGGGTGCCTTACCTGCCCATGCGGGGGGGATGGTGGGGGGAGGACTGGGTGTCGGTGGGAGAGTTGGAACTGGAGTCGGCTTCACCGCTAAGAGACAGAAAACAGAGCAACATATGTGAACATAGCAACAGAACTCCGCCCACGCTGATGTCAACCAACGAGTTCCTCCAGCAGCTCCAGAGGACACCAGCACATCCACAGACTTACAGGTTCTCTCTTTGGCGCTGACCCCCGGTCCTTCCAGATTCGGGGTCTGAACGAAGACGGTGGCGTTGTACAGAGCATCAGGAGACAGGCCGTCAAAGCAGTACTGGGGCAGGCCAGCAGGGATGGTGATCTCATGTTGTCCTTTACTGGCGGCTGGAGGGAAGGAAACAAGGAGGTTGTTACTCTGATAATCATCGATCTGTTGCTTCCACCTTGCAGACTGACCCCGGGGGGGCGGGCAGACTGACCCCAGGGGGGGTCTGGGGGGCTGTTCCCTCTCCAACTCTTCACATCACTGGACATCTTCACACATGTGAAAGTATCTTTTAAAGTCTCTGTTTGGTTGCTAACCGAAGTAAATAAGAGCCGTGTTTCCCCGTCAGCATCTCAGTGAGGAACAGACCTGACTGATGAGCGTCCTGGTGAGTGTTTACATCCCTGCCTGGCCGTGCAGAGATTTATTGATAGTCAGGATTTACTATTTACACTGCGAGCAGCAGTGAGCACCAGCAAACAGCCGGGTTGAGTTGTACAGCAGCTGCCCTGGAGGACGCTGGCTGCTGGCCAGGCTGCTCAGAGAAGAACTCTGGAGGTCAGAGAGCGACTCCAGCAGTCGGATGTGAATTGTTCTGGGTTTTAGGTTTGATGACCTCATTTATCACCATCGAACAGAGACACTGACAAATTAAAATCCCCGAGACATCTCAGATGGATATCGGGTCTTCAAATATGACGTGTAAATCTTTTCCTCTCCTCAGTGTTTCCACGGAATCAGGAGGAAAAATAGACACACACACACACACACACACACACCCCCGCTGTTTTTCCAGGTTCTCGTCTCACCACCGTTTGCAGTTCCACTTCAAAACAAATAGTTGACAGATTAGTTGACGTGGGAGCGACTGTCGAAGCGTTCCTGATCCTCTGCTCGTGGTTAACCAACATCTGTCTCACGCTAGCAGACCCGGGTTTGTTCTGGCAACCGGTCAGGGCGGCGCCATCGTCTGAATGACGACCATCCAGACGTTTAACTATCGATGCTGCTAACTGCTAACCTGTGTCCATGACAGAATATGAAGCGGATGGGACTCAAAGGCTCTGCAACCATTGAAAAGGATGTAAGACACAATGACATCACGGTGGTCAGACGCCTTCGACACCGGCCAAGAGCTGCATCCTGCTGCGGGAGACAATCTGCAGGAGGAGGTCAACTACAGGCTCCCTACATTCAACACACTCTCTGTGAATCTGTCGCATCCACGAGTGCCCAGATGACCTCATCTTTGTTTCCCCTGAATGGCGGCCGGCAGCCGAGGGGAAACATCGTTAATGAAGATTGATAACTGGGCGTCAGGTTACATGATTCGTCCTTCACCACACGGCTCCTCCTCCTGCAGGAGTGATGGATGAAGGACGTGAAGGAGACTTACGGTCCACGGGGTTGAGCTTGATCCGGTACGACGTGGCGGCTCGGTGAGAAGTCCACTTGATGCAGAACTTGTCGTGACCGACATTGTAGGTCTCGATGTTGGTGACGTTCAGGTACACTGCGAGCACAGAGACACGGTTCAACACATTAGACATACGTTTCAGGAGGTCCTGTGAGCTGCAGGGTCACTTTGTACAAGAGGAGGACGAAAACATCTTCTCTAGTCAGCTCTGATAACTACAAACTGATGTTGGCAGCTGTTCACGGTACGTACTTGTTGTTCCCTGTCCGGCCAGCGGGGCGCTCCCCCCACTGGTGTACTGCGCCACCACTTTGATGTCGTAGGTGGTTCCGGGCTGCAGGTTGTGCAGAGTGTAGGAGCTCACGTCGCCCACGAAGAAGTCAACGGGCTGGTCAACGCCTGCAAACACAAGCAGAGGCAGTGCAGCACTGAGTCACCTTCAACAGCTGGTTGCCAAAGAGAAACATGGAACTACTGTCTGATCTAAAGTTCCACCTGGAAGACGGATGGACAAATAAGAAATCACCACCTGAAGCTGCTTCTTCTAATAGAACTACTGTACATCATTCATTCTTTATTCAACAACAACTGTTTGTCTTTAATTTGATGTTTTGTTTCTAGGGAGTCCCGCAGGGGACATTTGGGAAAGGAAAGTATCAGTTTGATCTTCCAACGCATTAGATATACGTTTCAGTTGAAGGACTCCGTACTTTGAATGGATGTAATGTGGGTGTGGCTGGCAGCTCACCCTCTGGAGAGTAGATCAGTCTGTACCCCTGGACGGGGGCGTCCACCGGGTCCCAGGCCACCCTGAAGCGGGTGTACCACTCGTCTGACACGCGCAGGTTTCGTGGACTCAGCATGCCGACTGCGACAGAGGAGACACACGTCAACAACGGGGGGAACAACATTCTCCAGCTGAGCTCCTCGTCTGCGTCCTTGGGGGGGGGTTAGTGTGGACCCGAGGTCATGGCGTCCTCACCTGTGCGTCCGTCTCCGTTGAGGGACCCCCCGGGGCCCTCGGCGTACACGGCCTCCACTGTGATGTTGTACGGCGTGTCAGGCAGCAGATTCTGCAGCTGCGCGTTGTTCCTGTTCCCAGGAACCACCGTCTGAGGACAGACCCCCCCCAGAGAGGATGGTTGGATGGTTTCAGATACAGAGGAAAAGGAAAGCTAGGAACTCCCTTCACAGTCGGGTTGTGGAAGCTACAGTAAGTAAAGTAAACCCCTCCATGTAGTAACTGCACTCATGTCTGAAGGTTCCTCCAGTCTACAGAGGTTCTGTCAGGGCTCAGCCCGGCTGCAGTGAGCTGACTCACACTGGACAGGTGCTGCACTAACAAGCAGAGGGGGGACACAGCTGGACCGTGTCCGCCCCCCCCCCCGTCGGAGGCTTTATTAAACACTATTAATAACATCATCATGCTGTTTGTTCCACCGGCCTGTGATCAGTTCCACAAGACTCATCTATCACCTGAAGAAGGAACCCTCACACGTGACCTCACCAAAGGTCAGAGTTCATCAGAAAGACAGAATACATGTGGTCTGAAAACAACAGGGTGAGGGGGGGTGTTGGAGGCCATGTGAGAAGGTCCATCAACATGTCATAGATACTTTAGGCTGCTGCTCTACACCAGCGACGCTCCGGCCGCTCGGCGTCAGCCTGCACTCACAAACTCAGTGATGGGGTCTCCGGTCAGGGGGGCGTAGGCGATCCGGTACTGCCTCACCGGACCTTCTGCGTGTTCCCAGCCGATGGTGAGCGTGCTGGTGGTGGCGTCGAACACACGCATGTTCCTGGGACCACCAAGGGGCACTGAGACCAGAACATACCAACAGTTTACAGATGGAAACCTTTCGACATGACTCCACGTAACACTGAGTCAGCGACTCAGCTGCTTCTGTACTCACATGTTTTGCCGTTGCCCCTCACAGAGGGTCCGTCGCCGTCAGCGTACAGAGCGGTGACGTTGACGGAGTAGGGCGTATCCGGGACCAGGCTGTCAAGGAAGGCGTTCTTGATATTCCCTGGAACCAGGACCTTCATGGAGATGGAAGCAAAGAACAATAAGACCGCTGTCTCCTCGTCAGCCGCAGCGGAGCGTGACACCGAGATCTGGCAGTGATAGTGAACATCATGACTCAACCATCTCTGCTGCCAAAGACGCACTGAAACACTAACAGAGGCGTCGGCTGCCGGAGTAAGTGGAGCGCCTGATAAACAGTTACTGCTAGGAAGCGGCTGGAGAGTGAAGAAGGTTCTCAGCAGGTTCTGACAAGACGCTCGTCGTGTGTTCTAACAGCGAGGACGACCTTAAAACTGGAGGAACATCCTCAGATTAGATCTGCTGAATGAGTCAAGAACAACAACATCCAAGTCGAGCAGCAAAGTCTCCAGAGGCAGGTCAGGAGCAGAGTCAAGGTCAAAGGGTCAAAGGTCAAATCTAACCACATCTGTCTCTTCTTGAATTAAGGGTTTTTCCATCCTGCTGAAACATTAGTGGATGATCGGATCAACAAAAACAATCTGAAACTGCTGATGGACGATGACGAGCGGCAGCCATGTTGGTCTTTAACAGGTTCTACTTGTGAGTGGACCTGCAGGTGTTCAGGTTGTCACCGACTGATCGACTGACTGAGTGTAAAGTCACATTCAACAGTTTGTGATCTCCAGTGGAACCAGGCGACAGGAAGGAGAGCTACTCACCGACTCGGTGGGTCTGACTCCGGTCAGGGAGGTGTAGGCCACCCGGTACTGCTGCACCTGGCCTGAGGCCGGCTCCCAGCGCACGTTCAGGCTGTTGGGGGAGGGGTCGTACACCTGGATGTTCTTCGGTGGCGTGCGTGGGGCTGCAGGGTCACAGAGGTCAAAAGACATTAAAGTGCTGGCTGGCTTCACTTGACAACCCTCACTCAGTCTGAGCACGTCACTCCTGAGGACCAGGAGAGAGGAAGGAAGGTACGGAGGTCCCTTTCAGAGCAGGAACGACACCCGGGATGGTTCTACATTTAGAAACTGCCAACAAACGCTGTTTTAACTTTAATTCTGTAAATGACAGCAGCTCCACGCTGCAGCAACCTGAACCGACGATCTGGCTTCTATAAAGAAGAAGAAGTAGAAGTGTTTCATGGAGGAATAAATCCTCTCCAGTCAGACCGGAGGTCGGAATCCAGTGCTGAGTGCAGCCGAAGCCTCCTGCAGGAAGCTGATTTTATAGTGTCGACGTGGAGAATGTGTGGAGAGAAGTAGTTTGGGGGTTTATGTAAAAGCTCTTAACTTCTCTTTTAAACCGAACCAGATGTGCATATCAGCCAGTAAAATACATCAACGCAGGAGGTAGACGGAGACCGAACCTCCCGTCAGCGTCAGGACCTGAAAATCTGTTCAGTCTGTCTGTGAGCAGGGAAACATAACAACTACCTGTCTGATCCAACGGAACCTAGCAGACAAGAAACTATAGAAACTGTCTCCAGGTGGAGCTGCTGACGGAGGCTGACTGGAGGAGATGGTACCACACCTCCAGGAGGGAGGGGGGGGGGAGAGGGAGCGGAGAGAGAGCGAGAGAGGGAGACAGAGAGAGGGAGAGGGGGAGAGAGAGAGAGAGAGAGAGAGAGAGAGAGACAGACAGACATCTTCTGTTGCTTCTAACTTCCTCTCTGACTCATCAGGTCACATGTTCATTGAGCCAAACATCGTTCTTCTCCAGACGAGAGGTGACTAATCCCTGTTGTGTTGCAGCAGCTCAA
>CAAKHC010004785.1:0-23354 GCA_901007825.1 Macroramphosus scolopax | reverse complement strand
GGTGGGGGGGCAGACTCTGAGGATCATTGCAGTTATTTAGAAACTAAATGCCCTTCCAGGCAATTAGGCATTTTTGCGAAATAAATGACGGTTAAGTTCAAACATTTGTTGCATTATTGGTTTGCAGTTGCTGATTGTCTCTGTATTGTTTTTTCAATTGAAACAATATGTAATGTGACATTTGTTGTCTAGCAGTTGCGTAATTGTGGATTTGGGTAGTCAAACAGCCAAAACACAGCTGCAGTCTTTTATACCCTGCCAACGAGAAGAGATCTGTAGGAGCACTTCACCAAAGCATGTTTACCTTAAATCATTGTTGAACGCACAAAACAAAATTAAGATATTCGCACAATGAAGGTGAAACCATAAATTAACAGGTAAAATATTCATAGAAACAACCAATACAAGTGAATCTCTGCTGGTGTGTGTTAACACATCTGATCAAAAATTGATGTTGTGGACCTGAAACAAAGTTTCACTTGGTGAGTTAGACAACTGAAGTAAATGTAGCACAAAGTGTTTATGTCCGAGTACCGAAAACAGCAGGAGAAATCTTCCATACACAGCACATCAAAGTGCAGATATTTGATCTGGAATAAAGGCAGCCTCGGCAGAGCTGCTGGAAAAGACACTCCCCTATTTATAAACAGGGGTTGTCTGACAGAGAAGTGTTGAAGAGAAGGAGTGAAGCAGAGCGAGAGAGCATTGGTGGGTGGGTGGACAGACAGGTGGGGGTGGGGAATCGGCCACCCGACGAGCAGAGTGGAGCAGAATGCAGCGGCTCACATTTCACTCAGGTGTCCGCAGTTGTCCGTATAACTGGATCAAATCAGGGTGGACCTTTTTCTTACATCCTCCATCTCGAGTTGCTTACTAATACAGTTTAGGGTGAATCCTAGCTGCCCTGCAGATGCCGATGTCCCACTCCCTTTAAGAGCCGGGCTTCGTTTTGGTATGAATGGAGCCGTGGCACTGTGATGGTCCCTCTTTTGTGTTAATGGAGTTAAATGGCAGCCATGTGGAGATGACTAGAAGAGGGGCCAAGAGAAACTCCGGCCCTCCCTTTGTCCCAGCAGTGAAACAGTGATCTTTATTCAGACCACAGGGTTGTTGAGACTCATGTGAGCCTTCCTAAAATAGACAAATGGCTGACATGAAGTTTAAAGATGGCGGTGAGAGGGCAACAGCTTTTACTCTGTTCGTTCTAAGATGTCAGCCGAGGCAGATAGTTTAAATTCTAATCAGTGAAAACAATTGAGTGATTGCCTCAGTTTGGCTTCTTGGACTTTTTTTTTGCAAAGAAATAAATGTTTGGAGTGTTGATTATTGGATAATTCAGTCCCCCGAAAATCAGGTCCTTTTTTAAGAAGAAATGCCATTGTTCTTACAGACAAACTGTGAGACATCGTCTTGGCTCTGGGAACTTGTTATAAAACATAAAACAGTTAAATAATGAAAATATTCTCCAGGGTCAACAAAGTCTGTTGACCTTTCCTCCTCTTTCTTCCAGCACTTTGCTGTGGCTTTTGATTTACGACGGCAGGGGCAGGGAGGTTGGGTCACCTTGCTTGGTGCTGGGACTGGGGCAGGGCTGGTCTCCAGGGCTGGGTCATAAACTAATGAAGGTTTCTAATTTAGACACACCGGTGAACCAGGAGGGGTAATCACTGTTTCCGGACGCTTATTAAATGCAGCTTTGAATGAGCTTTTAGTCCGTGGGAAGTCAGCCCTAAGCAGAGCAAAGCTTTTGGGGGAGTAGCTATTGTCTGCCCTCAGGGGCAGGTAGCGCCATGTGTTGATGGACACTTTTGTCTTTTCTCAATTGGATTTTAAAGGGTTTTTGATGAGGCTGGGTTCCCACATCTAGAATGGATGTCTTTTTTTTTTTTGCAGGACTTCTAGTAAATGTAAAATGTTGCTGTTAAGCCGCTGCAGCGAGACTTTCTCCTGTTTCATAGTAATCGTCAGGGCACTCGTTTCCATTTTTATAGAGAAGAGCTGTTAAAGGCTTTAATTGATGTGCTGTAATTGCATTCATTAGATGTGTTGCAGTGTTCTGATTCAGACCCGGAGGTTAAGCTGCAGCTGATTATACCTATTATTACCTATTATATTAACTTGTGTTTTAAAATCTCCAAATGTTTTCATATTGAGTGAAGAACTTGTAGTGTATTTAATCTCTCAGCCCCGTTCTCCGTCACCATATGGCTGTCAATGTTTATCCTGCATAAATATACACCCAAAACCCATTTAAATACTCACAGTACGTTATGACACAAATACAATTCGTCAAAATGAAATTCAACCGGCCCCCAGACGTTTACCTCATGGCTGTTATTGTGAACAAAAGAAGTTGTAATGTACCTTCTGTGCATTTTACATTTAAGTTCACTGTAACCATCTTGCTCAAAGGTCTCAAATGGATTCCGTTTACTTTTACGCTAACACTGATTTCATACTCATCTTCCCTTTATCGCCGTAAACTTCATATGTACGTTTCCATAATTGCATAATCTACATAGAGCTTAAAGTGATAAACATGCAAATTAGATTTCATGCTAAGTTGTTTTTGAGCTGCTGCCACTCAGCCCGTCACAAATGGTGGTGGGAAGGCCGGGTTATAAGCCTGTGTGAAGCCCTCATTTGGAGCAACTTTGTGTTTGACAAACCTTTGCTTTATTGACCACACACAGACAAGACCCTTCCTGTTCAACTGGTGCCTGTCAGCTTAGTACACAAATGGGACTGTGAGAAAGTCAAGCTGGTGTTTACCAAAGTCTTGATGTAACACCTCTGTTCCAGACATCAATGCCTCCACTGTGACAGAGGGCATCTCCACAGAGATGTAGTATCTGAGAAGTAGGCCTTCTCAGGTCAGCTGGGACGGAGTTCAGACTGCCCAGAGGTGCTCTGCTCACCTGAATAAAACGTTTAGATGATGCAGGCTGGTTATTGCCATGTTTTTATAATGGTCAGCAGCAATTGTCTGCACTCAAGAGACCGATTATATGCCATTGCATTGTTTATTACTATTCATATAACTTCCCAGATTTGATCCTGTCTCATATACAAGGACATGACACCTTCTGCAGATGAATGCATTAAAGCTGAGTTGTTGCTTTTTTCCTCCGTTTAGTTGACGCTTGTGTTTTGTGACCTGTAACATTTATGTTGTTAATACATTTTCAAAATTGAAAGTGAGCAGACAAAAACAATTTTGTTGGATGAATTTAAGTTCAGCAAATTTGTTTCTTTCATTAAATTGTGTATTTGTATATATTTGTATCTTTCGTTTTCCCTCCTATGAGGTTCCAAGTGAAGGTGATGATGCTGAGCCGCTATAAAAGGAGGCGCAACAACACTTCAGGCAACTGATTAGTCAGAGAAATCATCCCTGGCATCATCACTGCGTTATTGCATGACTGCCTCCACTATAGTGCTGCTGATTTCTTTTATGCTGGATCGCTTAAATAAATATGTTGCGGCATATTTATCATACCAGAATATGTTATCGTTGTCAGTCACCGCAAGCAACAAGTATTTTTCTTAACCACACTTTGATACATGTAATTTAATAAATAACTAGACCCCACTTAATATGAGAGGGGACTCCCTAAAATGAATTTGTCTATTGAATTAGTAAACAGCAGTCAAACTAAAGTTACACTCACAGTCCTGCTCCTTTGTGAATTAGTTGCTTCGTTAGGGAGCGAGATGATACAAACCCCTCTTCAAAGGGAAACCTAAAGCCACAATAGGGTCACAGAGGTTGCCCCAATAATCTCTCTTGATGATGTCCTGCTGATAGAGAGGCAGCCAGGCATCCCCTGTCAACCAGAGTGGAGGTGGTCATCCTCATCTTAGAGGCCTGATTACATCTGGCCTCCCCCAGTGTGCGCTTTAGTCAGCCACCTTCTGAGCACGTCCTCCTGCAGTGGAGGACACTGATTGCTTTAAGATCACATTTTTGACATTTGCAACTCAGCTGTGGGTTGTTTTTATGTCATTGCACTGTTCTCGTAGCTGTTTTACACTAGTGAACTGCAGCTTTTGATATATAATAGCTTTAAGGACCATTTCAGAGGGATAAACAATCAATCTTCCATAAAATTTAGAATCTGATCTGCTCTTTTTAAGACCTTGAAAGCGCAGAGTTTGCTTATTTTTGGCACGATCGATCTCCTGAAAGAGGGCAAATGCAAGGTAAAGTAAACGCCACGCCCTCTCGTGTGTTGTGATGCTCTGAAACAAAGTGCAGCTCCCTCACTGATGGAACTCTAAGGCCACAGAACCTTTCTGAAGGTATTCGTTCAAGCTCAGTGGAATACTAGGTATACATTTAGCTACCTATAATTTATAGTCTATCTTCTATAGGCTGCCCTAATACTATTGTAGAAGAAAACACAATCTCATGTGCTCAGCTCTGAACAGAAAACAAAGTCAAGTTTAGCCTTGAAGAAAATAGCTCCCCTCCTTCCTCCTCGGCAAGACGCACTATAAATAACACGGGCACAACAAATGCCACCTTGATAAGTGGGCCATCATTCAAGAATATGTCAAGTGCCTGGGTGGATCAAGAGTCCCTCTCTGTGCTCCGCTAAGCCACCAGTTGACCATGATGACAGCAATGAGCATCATGCCCCCCCCCGCCCCCCACAAAAGGCTTGCATGTTGTGCGCTCGGACCAAATGGTGATGCTTTTTCCCATTTTTTTTTAATAAGCCCTTCAAAAAGGTATGTCATCATGTGGTCCACTTTTACGAATCTGGAAATGCCGTCGCGCTCCACTCTTCATGCTTACTTTGTGAACAACAAATAGCTCTTTCAAAATGCCAGAAGCTGCTTTACAGAAATAGCAACAAGCTGCTATCTCATCTCCGAAGCTTGAAAATCTGGCTGTAAAGTTCGCTTCTTTAAAAAGATTAGCGGCAGTGTGAATTCAAATCAGTTACACCTGTTTCCAGTGGTGATATGTATGATACGTATCATTTAAATGATCTTTACACTTGTTTAGAAACCCTATAAACAACTAGACCTATGTTTTGTTGTTTACGTACTTTATCCATCATCACTGTTTAAACTCAGATAAACCCCTAATTTTATTCATGATATGTTTCATTTGGTCACATGTTAATGGCGTCATTTCTCCTTTATATGCATATTTTCTGCAGCCAACATTATTGAGGCTATTTCATTGGAATGAAATGACACAAAACATAATAACGTGACTTAAATATATTATCTTTCCTCACGTCCGTTTCATCTGCCGTGGTGTTTTTTTTCAAGAATGAAGACCACGACTCCCGTGATCCCGCGCTACATCACAATACGTCTTTTGCTGTTGTTTAGATTGAGAGACCCCTGGCCACAGAAATTACATACAGCGCCTTTACTTGCTGGAATAAAAGGACCGAAATAACCCTTTGCTGGAGGATAGTTTTTGCTTCCTTGTGGTCACTTTTTCCCAACATGAATTCAAGCTGACTTCAATCAGAATTATTTGTAAATAAAATTAAATTTTCGAGTTTGTTAGTTTACCGGGGAGATTTGTTACATTTGTATCCTCATGTATCTCGTCAGCTTTGGCAATAACCTTTCTGTGTTGTCTAAAAATGGTGGAAAAACCTTGTGCGAGTAAACATATGCTATCGAACACAACTGCTGTGGCGTGGATGAGCCCTGCCTCATATGCCGTTTGCTCCGTGTCCATTGCCCTGCCTCAGGGTCGGAGGTTGGGGGAGGGTGCGGTGACCACCCTGCTGAGCCTGTGGTGGTGTCAGAGGCGTGTAAAGACAACACCGAGCAGTTGTGACCGTGGAGGTTGCAGATCATCAGCAATTCCTCGCAGCAACTGGTGGCCTCCAGCAGTCCCAACAGTTGCCATGACATTGTTCCGTTTAATGTTTCGCCTGCAGGAAGCGATGTATAGCTCGGGCCATATAGGGTTTTGAGGCTGTCGAGTGAATGGATTATCTTTTAGTTTTACAACCTGGTGATGAATTACTGACTCCTGGTAACTGATTTACCAGCTCTCTCAGTTTCCCACATCCAGCCGTTTGAGTACAGTGAAGTGCTGAGTTGGAGGCTCACAAAGTGTGTTGATTTTATCTCAGGCGTTGTGATTAGCCACTCCGAAACCTCTGTTTTGGAGCCGTGTTTGCAGCTTCTGTGATTGATATGAGCTACAAACTGACTTTGCCCGGCTCCTGCTTCATAGAAAAGTCAATACTTGTACTTTCATCTGTGCAAAGAAAAGAACAACTTGAAGGGAGGAAGAAAATAATTTATAATCAGGGCAGAGTTTTATGTTTCCAGCCGTGTGCTCTGTTCGACATTGGTGTACCAGGATGTGCAGGCCTCTCATTAACCCCTCCCTTTCCTTATCCCAGTGCTGCTCTATCAGTCTCCTCCCCTGTTCTCCCCTTCCCTATATAATAAATGTCATAGTTTCCACAGTGGGAAGGAGGCGGCGAAGGGGGCAGGGCGGGTGCTCCAGAGTGTAACAGGACCACAGCAACTCGTGCAGCCAATAGCATTCAGAGGGATAGCTTCCGTCGATGTTTTTTTTCCTCTTTCAGTCTTTTTTTTTCTCTTTTCTGTAGTTGTATCACCCCGCTCCCTATGACCCCTCTTTCTCAAGGGGCCCCTCCAGCCTGAGCAGTTCAAGCTATTTTGCTTGGTTTGCGGTGTTTGTGTGTGTGTGAGGGCTGGGGGGAGGGTTCGGTGGGGGATTTGGCAGCTCCTTTGATCAGTAAAGCATAAACAAGAGGGGGCTTCAAAATGGGTTGCATTGTGTTTGGGGGAGGAGTGCTGAGTCAGGCCCTCTCACTCTCCGGCCTGGGATAGAGAGCAGACAGGCTGGGATTACCACAGAGGCCAAGAGAAACTCTGAATCTCGCACTTCGCCCAGCTGTTCCAAAATCTAGGCTAATGGCGCTTTAGGATCAAATTAACAGCAAGTTGTAAAGAATGGCAGTGGGTGGAAGAACTTATTACAGCGTGCAACAGTTTGCTCGGGGTGATATTAAACTCCACCATCATAAAACTATTGTGCAACAAGTGTTATGATTTCCGAATAAACAAACCGGTGCAGTTCGGTGTGGTTTGTTTGTGATGGGGTAGGGTGGGGGGGCTTCTTTTAAATGGGATGGTTTGAAACACAAAAAAAGAACAAGTGAATAGTGGGGTTTTAGGTCGTAGCTCAGTCTGTGCCTTTGTCAAGCAGGTGAAAGCTTTGTAAATGTGGCGCCAGATTGTTAAAGCCCCTGACACTCCACAGTGTCCGAGCAGCTTCCAGGAAAAAGGACCCCCTGCGTTGAGCCCTGGGACTGACCCTCCCTCAATAGAGAGGGTCCTGCTTGGGAGAGGAGGGCTTCCTGTATTAGCTTTCCATCTTAATCAAGCAACAAGTACCAACAAAGCACTAATTATCAATGCCTCCACCGAATGCACCACAATGCCCCCCCCCCCACCCCACCCCGCCCCCACCCCCGCTCGTTGCTCCTGTCAAGGCAAAGAGGAGCTGTAAAATAGATGGAGCAACATTGTTTGATGTTACAATAGTTGTTTTGAAACCAAATCATAGCCTCTTAGACAATTTCGAGAAGATGTTTTCAGCTCACCCACACACGCAGATGTTTGACTTGGTTTATTGTCCGTCGCAGCCTGTTCGGTCTTGTCTAATTTATTCATAACGTACAGTTGATTCATTCTGATGACATGAATTTTTAAATGAATTACATGGTAGAATGTTCCAGTGCAGTCCCGAACTAAGAAATAAAGCCTTGTGTGTGATTTATTTATTTTATACTGGAACTTGCCGTCACTTTTCCAGCTTCAGTATTTTTCATCAGACAGCTTGTTGAAACGTCGCTGACTCATCATGTTTGCTGCTTCACATTCGGATTGACCCCTGGCTTGAACTGTCTACTTATTCCTGGCAGGAGCAAATTAATCACATTTTTCCTCCTTTTTTATTTTGGCTGTCTTGTTTCCTTACAGCCACATCGATCAGACCACGACTTGGCAAGACCCTCGCAAGGCTCTCCTTCAGATGAACCAGGCTCCCCCGCCCAGCTCCGTGCCAGTGCAGCAACAGAACCTCATGAACCCAGCTAGTGGTGAGCATACGTTTACTTAGTTAAAGGAATATTCTGGGATATTTCCACCTGGTTTCCAATGTGCTCGGGTTGAAATAGGGACACATTGACCAATATCACGCAAGACCGCTGTAATCAGCAACCAAAACAGGTTACATGTTAGACACACGTTAATCTCTGCAGGGATCCTTTCTATGATACTATCAGACATTGATCATCTAATCATGCCCGCAGCAGAAACCAGCACTCTTATTGGACAGACTTTAACCACTGTTTCTTATTACTTTAGCGTTTTGACTGAGTCCTCTTAATCAGTTCACCCAAAACTTTGATCTTCTCCTGTAATCTAACTCCAGGAGCAACACGTGGCACATATTACAAACACATTCATTCATTGTGTTTTCCAGTAGGAAAGTTAGTTTCTGTATTTCTTTCCTAGAACATTCAGTTCACGTAAGGAGCCACGTAATCTAGTTCTTACATGTCACTCACTACATGAACGTGTTCCTCCGTTCCGTCCTCGCTGCTGGAATTCGCCCGAGGGGAGGTAAGACAGAGGTAGAACATGACAGGTCCTGTCTGACATGTTTGGGGGCTCAATGACTCACAGCTTTGCAGAGTCTTACAGATGAAGGGTAATCCATTTGTTTTACCTGCAAAACTATATTTAAATCTAACATTTTTGACAAACAGGCTTCGGTAACATTAGTCAAAGACTCCTCAAAGGCAGACAGATGCTCTGCCATTTGTCTCGGGTGTCTTTTTTTTTCCTGTGCAGCCAGTTTATTTCCGTCCCAGCATGCATGTCATATCTCGATTCCTCCTTCAAGATCGTCGATACCCACAATGTTTAATGATTCCTTACAGTTATTTCATGTTGCTATCTGTTGCTGAAGTCTGTCGTGGCTTGTCTTGCCTCAGGTCCTCTCCCTGAAGGCTGGGAACAAGCTATTACATCAGAAGGAGAAATTTACTACATCAACCACAAGAACAAGACCACATCCTGGCTGGACCCACGACTTGACCCGCGCTTCGGTGAGTTAGCTTTACACAGGGATTTGTTTTCTTCCTGTTGTTCTCGCAGTGAAATGTATTTTTCCTTAAATAGAAGTCTTTGTTGTTGGAAATGTGGCGTTATGTTATTCATGAAAACAGGAGCGTTCCAGTATATCAGCAGACAAGAGCACTTCACTCGCACCCGTACGAAGCTCCGGCTAATCCACACAAAGACGACAGTTGTTGTTCGGTCCTGTAAGATTCATATGTAATTAAAGCACACTGCATTGTTTTTGACGGACTAGCCGCGCAGTTGTTAGATTTCACCACCCCCACCCTCAAAACCAGCACCTAACCTTTTGTCAGCCATTTTAGTGTTGGAGCAACAGCTGAGTTGGCCATTAATCCCCCCGGCCGAGCTAAAGTTTGACATTTAGCTTTCACTTGGTTAGTGGATAAATGACAGGACCAGGTACATGTGCGAAGACTTCACCGTGGCCATGGGAATGAGCTAATGCTCCCGTGTGCCAGGAAGACTTGCAGAGATGAAGGTTTCTGCTTATGTCACTCTGACTCATTTACGCTTGGGGTGCCATCCCTTCATTATAGCAGCGTTCCCCAGGGAAGCTCACCCGGGTTCACAAAGGCAACATGTGTGAACCAGCACGCAGCCTGTTATCCTGTTTAATGTTAGTGTTACCTTTAATCGGGCCAGGGCACTTAGGGGGCAGTTTTTCTGCAAGCAATTGTGTGTGACGCTCCGAGGGCTGGCAGGAAAAGTTCAAAACAGAGTTGTGAGAGGAGTGGAGCAGCTGGGAAGAGACGGCGGCTCTGGTCGGCAAAGCTCTTTGAAGATTTATAAGTCTTGAACACACAAGGCTGCTGGGCCCCTGAAAGTGAGTTAGAGGGAGAAAGAGAGCATGTTAACTCTTTATGTGCTGTCAAACAGCATTTGTTTCACATGACACAACAAGAGTTAAATCATTTTAACGGCTGTTGTTTTTTTTTTTATTTCTTCGTTGTTGAGAACTTTTTTTTAGTTTATAAAGATTGTCTAAGTCTGGTTCTGTGATGAAGGGAAACCTTATTTTAGCATCTGCGGTTACTTTCTAAACTGATTCTTTTCACGTTCCTGTGCAGTAATGGACTTCCTACCTTGTGAGACTGCTATACCTCTGCTATGTAGGTCTCCCATCATAAGCCAGCTGCTTTGATAATGGAGGCTAATTTGAGCTTTGAGAAGAAAAGCAGCAGAGCGCCTTTAACTGAGGGTTGTTGCCGGCTGGCTTTCCCCTGCGTGAGGCCCAGCGCAGGCACAGCCTCATTCTGCTCCAGCTCCAGACAGACTTGAATCTCTGCCAGGCCTCTTTATTCTGTGGTCCAACTCTTAATCTGTTCCAGACCTTTTCAGTCAAAGAACTCCAATGTGAGAGGGGAGGTGTGGGTGGGGGGCAGGGAGAGGCAAGACGAAAGGGGAAGAAAGAAAAACTGAGGAACAGAGGGAAAATCCCGACGGGATAAGCATGCATCCTCTTTAAGATCCGTGGAGGTGGTGAGCAGTGAACAGCCAGGAGTGCACTTTGGGCTGCGTTGAAAAAAGGGGGCTGGCCTAGGTAGAGATGTTGTTCGCACAAACATACTCCTTTAGTTTTGCTTTGAAGCCGAAATGTTAAGCCATTTGTCAACATATTGCCATCCGAGATGTCATGTGATGATTTCTCGCCTCTGCTGTCAGAGCGCTTTGACAGAAAAGGTGGCAGCTATTGATGATGTCACCACCATCGAAGACACAGTGTGATGAGGCAGCAGCGTGTTTATAGGGTCATATTTATTCATGTTTATTTCTTAACCCATTGTAATTTTTATTCATATTCATATCTGCTTCTCTTAAAAAAAAGGTGTGCTTCACCTTTAGTTTCTACAGCCGCTGCAGTCGATAGGAAAATAGCAGTCCACTGGTTTGGGGTTTTTCAGTGGTCTGACGTCTTATTTAATATTATTTATATTCTCGATGTTTTGATTTTGATTATAAATAAAAATTACAAATTAGAGAGAGCAGCCTTTTCCTTGTTGTTTGTGAGTAAACTATAATAGATAAGATGTAATAATGCTTTGACAGTGTGCAGTGCAGCCGATGACAATTATCTGCAGAGGTGTCAGTAAAGTGCGCAGCACTAAGAAATAAAACAGTATTTTATTCGCAACGTATTCCAGACCAACAACCGTGCAGGGCCACGTCGACACCGGCTGGATTCACTTAAACCTTACTGGATTAAAAAGATAAAACTGTGTTTGCGCCACGTCCAGACTGTTTCCAAACTTTTCTTATCTTAATGTTAGAAACATAACAAGGGATCTTTTTTTTTTCTTTTTACCTTGTTAAATACACTGTAATCAAATGTTTACTGAGCCTTTAAATGTGTTTTGCCCTGGCGACATAGAGAACTTCCCGCAGTTGGCACACCCTCAACTCTACCTGCCCCAGGTCGTCCGGTGGTGTGATACGCCGGCCAGTGTGATGGCCTGATAAAGGCTTGTGTTGCTGGCTCGTTGTCTTGCAGGGGTGCGTGAAGAAGACAAAAGGCAGACGGCTTTAACTTGTCTCTTATCTCCCTGGCCCACCAGCTATCACCACCCGTATGCGCTGCTGACTTCTATCACCCCTTCAGAAACCACACAAACGTGCACACACACACACGCAGTCTTGTCAGCCTCTGCTGGCCTCCTCTCATGCTATCACTCTGGCCCTGAAGTGAACCTGTCCTTCGCTCCTATCTCCGCCACAGATGTGACTGGCAGCTCTGATTTTCTCATTGTTTGTGCATGCTTCCTCCATTAACATGGGTTACTGTTTGGTCTATGAGGGAGTCCTTGACTTGGCGCTTCAGTCAGAAGTGCTGCAAGTCGGCATTAATCAATATATAGATCAGCCGTGTCCCTTTCACCTTTTTAACACATAAACTTCTGATACATGTGAAGGTTTTTTAAGCAAAAAAATGGAGTGATAAGGATCAATACACAGGTAAACAGATACAGTAAATACGCAAGGTCAAAATTCAGTACGAAGTTTGTTTGAAGCGTACATTTTAAAACGAGGGTACGTGATTATCAACAAGTGTTACTCCGTATGCCTCCTCTCACGTTTGGATGCATGCTCCTCGTCAAAGCCCCGACCTTAACAGATCTACAGCAGCTGACATGGCCCATGGGCAGCACCTCTGCTTCGGGACTGGTTAATGGCGGCCCAAAGGTGGAGTGATCCAGCCACAAAAGGCCTCAGTATCTGCCAAAGATAAGAAGAGGAGAGCTGTAACGCTCTCTCCCATGGCTTTAGTAGATGTGTGTGGGAGAGCAAAGGCGGCTCTGTGTGTGTGTGTGTTTGCCTGCATGTGTATGTGCTGGGTTGTTGGGGGAGGCAGCGTGGACAGAGAGGGATGGAGGGAGATGGATGGCAGGGCGGGGCCTCCACAGCTTCCCAGGGAGAGCCCTGAGCCACGCTTCATTCAGCTCCTGAGATAGTGTAAACAGACAGTGATTGAATGCTGATGAGAAAGGTGCCGGGGCGGGCAGGACAGGACAGAGAGAGGCAGCCCCGCATGAAAACTGTGCCCCCGTCAAGGCTTTGTTTTGGTTGGTGGTTGAAGCACATAAGCAAACAGGGATCCCCATTGGTTCCACTACTGTTACACCCCTTGTGGTCAAGCACATTTGCTTCTTTCTTTACTAGCGTGATAGAAAAAACTGTGACCTAATTTGCATGCATAGATTACTGCATGCGCTGCTTTGTACTTTACACTGTTTATCAGACCCACCCCCGCTAGGGAATAACAAGATTTCTCCAGGGAACAGCTGTGTTCTCAGTACACACACACTTGCTCTGATCTTGTAAAACATGTAACAAGTTTGTCGGTGCATTAATAAGGAACTTCAAAGTTATTATTGGCCACAGTGTTAACGGAACCGTATGTGTTGTCTATTTAAATGAATGATGATTTGCACAATATGCTCCCATTAAATCGGTTGAAGGTGAACCATTAGGCCTGGGTAAAGAAGCAGTCGGTCTGGAGGGATAATCGGATTTGTTTAGAAGGAAACAAAACGCACAATGAAAGAATAAGTCATGACTGATGCAATGTACAAAACCAACAAAGCCTGTCTTAGTCAGGGAGTGGGAGGGGGATCAGGTCTTACAGGAATAGTGGGTAGACACTGGGTAGAAACCTTCCCTCATCCTACACAACCTGCTGCACTGGCTTCACCCTTTACAAGTTCAGGTTGCTGACGAAACAGCAGAGTTGTCCATCTTGTTATGTTGTGTTTAAATGCAGCCGAGCATTAGAAGGACTGGTTGCACAATGTTTTGACCTGCAAGCCAAATTGAAAACTTGAATCATCAGCACTTCAATAGGTGTTAGTAGCTTGAAAGAAACAGGGTGCAACAGAGAAATCTGCTTTATTGGTCCCCAGTAAAGTTTGCAAAACGTTGGTCTTAGCGTTAATTAAACTTACATATTTTAACTTTTTTACGTCTTCCACAGCCCTGAACCAGCAGAGGATCTCCCAGAGTGCTCCAGTGAAGCAGGGAGGGCCGCTGCCTCCTTCCCACAGTGGAGTCATGGGAGGAAACAACCAGATGCGACTGCAGCAGATCGAGAAGGAGAGGCTGAGACTGAAGCAGGAGCTGCTGCGACAGAGACCCCAGGTCAGGAATAAAGAATGGAATTGAAACCCGTATCAGAGAGCTCGAAGCTTCATTGTCCGTCGGTTCTTCAGGGTTATTACACAAACTGCTCACACCTTGAAAAAGGTTGCTGGAAAAATGTTTATTTTGTAAAACAGAATGTACATCTGAAATAGCCCTTTAAATATGAGTCATGTCTGAGCTGCAGTGATGGATGTGAAGCCCCTTTGATCGGTCTTTATCGTTACACCGCCCTGCAATGAAGTCTCGTGACTCATCTGTGGTAATTTTATCACTTCCTAACAGTGATGTGTCACGATGCCGCCCACACAGTTTGGCGTGTCCGAGTTCAGTAGTTTACTCAAGGCTGTGTCATAACACCAGAAACAGAGCTTTATGATTATGAATAAGGGTGCTGGTGACTTTGTTTACAGTGCCACTCACACAGATTGTTTAAAGTTCACAGTGTAGGAAGTGACCTGAGTGTGTACATACACGGGCTGTTGAAGCAGGAAGAAAACAGAAGACTGTCCCGACAGAACGTCTTCAGAGCTTCATTAAACAAACCTGCTTATTGACCCTTTTCTCCTGCATTATGTCATGGAGAAATCTGCTTCCCAGAATTGATGTAAGGGATTAAGAGAACCCTGGTTAGCACAGATTAATTCCTGCTGGAGAAAACGTTTGTTGGCCATGTGCCTTGTTGGCTTTTGAAACGGATATTTACACGTGTGCACGACAAAGACTGCATGCATGTAAACACAGGTTTGTCTTCAGCGCACGTTTCCTGCCTTTGTACCTGTTGTCTGGTGTCCTCTGTGCACCCACGTATATATGACACACGTATACTTGAATTAATAAAACAGTGCAAGGATGTTAGCTTAGCTTAGCACGATGAACAGTTATAAAGAGACGACAGAGGAACTCGGTTATAGAATTTGTCACATTCACGTGTGAAGCCTATTACTGCCTCTGAGATGATCTCATTATAATGATGTTCATGGTCTTCATCATCTATCAACGAGCTTATTGGGAAGAAATGTGGAGGTGGAGCTGCACACCTGACTGTACATAATTAAAGTTGACTTCTATCAGGAAGACTCAAGATAACCCAAACTTAGCATAACTGTTTCCCATCACAATCAACCCAACCCAAACTGATTTCCCAATGCCAGATGAGTGATGAGTGGGCATCGGTGTTGACGAGTCTTGCCTGAGGCAGTCCACTGCCAACATTGCTCATTCATGCAAAGAAATAAGAGCCGTAAACCTAAAAAGGTTGTTTATAGTAAACAGCCCTCATACTCCTTCTTAATCGCAAACCAGATTGTTTACATGTGCTCATGGGATCGTGAGGTTTTCGAGAAGGAAACATTACTGCAGCCATAACGCCTGAAATAAAAGAGGAAAAAACACATTAAGAAGTGCTGATCCATTAACCCTCATAGCCAATAAAAGCTTCCACGAACCACTGATGGTGTCGAGAAGCAGTTTTTACTAAAAAAACATCCCATTGCATTGTCTGACTCCCTGGTGTGTTCTATGACTGTAAAAGTTAAGTGAGATCTAAAAACAGGGACACTCATCAAATCATTTCCCATTCAGGGACCCCGAGGGAAGGAGGGGAAAAAAGAGCAACATGACTTCATATCCTCGGCCTTATCTGATGTGTAGAAAACAATTGTCTCCAACGGTGGCCAGCCCCTCATGTAATTTGACACCATGTGTGTGGAGAAATGGGGATGTTGGCGGCCTTGGAATTCCTTAATTTAACACGTTACACAGTGGCAGCTGGCAGGTTGGGCGTGTTGTTGTGAAGCTGTGTACTTCTGTGGTTCAGGGCGGGGTTGATTGTGTTTTTTTCTTATGAGTTTTTCTTTTGCTTCACTCATCCACAGGAGCTGGCTCTAAGGAATCAGCTGCCTACTAGTATGGAACAAGATGGCAGCACAAACCCTGTGTCCTCCCCGATGGCCCAGGATGCCCGGACCATGACCGCCAACAGCTCCGACCCATTCCTCAACAGGTTGGTTGCATACTTAAACGCCTAACGCTTCACGGCAATGCAGATGGAGGATGTTTTCTCCTAGTACCGGACCACCACAGCTGAGGTGCACTAAGTTAGAGGCTGTTTGAGTTCACGCAAGTAGAAACAAACTGAAGGTCAGTTCTCTGGGCTCTTCACATGGTAATGACTCATTGAGACCAGCAGGTCCGTGTGGAATTCACTGAACAGTAATGACCTCTGGTGTACAACTGCTGCAATAAAGGCAGACACAACATACAAGGTGGTGAAGCCCTTTAAAAAAACAACATTTTATGATGAACGTTCACGACTTAGTAGAAATATGGACTGTGATTTTTTTTTTTTTTTCCTGTGAATGGACCGTTGCATTCTGGGAAGTTGTTCCTCCTCATTTCAAGCTCTAGTTCATCTGCGAATGGACGAAATGAGGAAAGAGCTGAATAGCAAGCAGGGCCATGGGAGCATGTGGTCCAGTCAGTAGACAGACCGACCTAATCTCCCCTCCTCCCCCTGCTGCCTGCGCTCCCCTGCTCTCACAATGGCCTCATTCATCGTGCCTCTGCCATACTCTGCCTACATATTTCTCCTCTGCTAATTAGTATAGGCTTGTCAAATGTCCTCTCTTTGCCTCTTTGTCTCTCTGTTGCCCCTTTCATCACTGCTCTTCTTTTTTTTTCCTGTATTCTGCAGTGGAGGTTGTAAAAGTGACACTCAGTTTTCAGTGGTGTCACTGATGAGGAAACCTATATTGGTTTAGATGTGGACGTATGCAGAAAGTCCCTGAAGGAATGAATGTCACACTCTTACGTTTCCTGCCTGTGTGCTGCTTTCAACATCAGAGTGTGTTTACTCTGAAAGATGGTTAATTGAAATGAATCAACTGTCCTGAGATAGAAAACAGACCTTCTGCTGACCTCTTGAATCTTGTTTTTCAGCGGGACCTACCACTCCAGGGATGAGAGCACGGACAGCGGCCTGAGTATGAGCAGCTACAGCGTCCCTCGCACTCCAGATGACTTCCTCAACAGTGTGGATGAGATGGATACAGGTGAGGCTGGACTTCATATGATCACCTGATCACAATGTGATCTGCATTTGGTGTTTCTGCAGGCCAGACTGAGTCATAATCATCCTCCTGATCATGACTCAGTTGTTGTTGACTGTTAGCAAAATAGGGCAAAACTTCCAGATGTTGATGACTGTAGTCCCACCATGTCAATGGTTGCTTAATAAAACATTGCACAACATTTCTGGTTCATCCTTAACCAGTCAAATCATGCAGCATCCCTTTAATTAGATTAGATTAGATTAGATTCAACTTTATTGTCATTACACATGTATAAATACAGGGCAACGAAATGCAGTTCAGTGTCTAATCAGAAGTGCAAAGAGCAGCAAGTGCAATAAATATGTATATACAGTATGTGCAAAAATACGTATGTACAGTATGTGCAGTATAAAGAAGAGAGTATAAAAAGTGTGTAGCGCAATATACAGGCGAGCAGTATAAACAATATAAACAGCATGAACCGTATAGAGCAACATAGTGCAATATAAAGAGGGTTAATTCACTTCCTTATCTCTCTCGCTCTCGCTCTCGCTCTCGCTCTCGCTCTCGCTCTCTCTCTCTCTCTCTCTCTCTCTCTCTCTCTCTCTCTCTCTCTCTCTCTCTCTCTCTCTCTCCGACTATTAACTTACAAATTGAAGCCAATATCACATCTTTCTCGATAAACGGTGTGTCCCTGCCCGAGATAACAAAAATCCTCCCATTAGCACTTCTAAAGCTCCCGTCTCCTAAAACATCTTCTTTGTTTCTGCTCATCAGGAGACCCCCTTCCAACCTCCATGGCAACGCAGCCCAGTCGTTTCCCCGACTACCTGGACGCCATCCCGGGGACAGATGTGGACCTGGGCACCCTGGAAAGTGAAAGCATGGCGGTGGAGGGCGAAGAGCTTATGCCCAGTCTGCAGGAGGCCCTCAGCTCAGACATCCTTAATGACATGGAGTCTGTGCTGGCAGCTACCAAGATCGATAAGGAGAGCTTCCTCACATGGTTATAGAAGACCCGAGCAGGGCGCTCCGTACTCCTCTCGCCAACACTCTGAACTGCTGCCTGCTCTAATCTGTGAAGGATTCATAGATGCTTTTACAAGACATTTCAGCGAGCCTGTCTGGACTACTGTCTCGGTGTGTAAGGCCAACCTCTCGAGGCAGTGTTTTTCTGTTCTTTTTCTTTTCACTGTTGTGTTATCTCTTTATTTTGTCTGTGTCTTCAAGGCTGGCCCATGAACAGACAATAGCGCAAGGGTCCCCAAATCTTTCACAGGTCTGTCAGTGAATCTAGGGAATCTTTTTTTTCCCCTAGAGCAGGGCCTTCCTCTTGTCTCCCCTCATAGCTGAGCCGGGCGAGTACATGTACTCCTCTGCAAAGGACTGCTGCCATCAGTTATCGCTCGGAGAACCCGGTGCCTCTTTTTCTTGCAGTATAGCGTGAAGAAGCATTGCTCAGCTGCGTTTGGGACGATTGCATCTAGCTTAAGTAGCTTTACATTTGGCCTTTTAAGTCTTTTTGTTTGCTTTCAACAAAAGCCTGAGAAACCAAAAATGATGTATTTGAAGCATAAAGAACAATACTGATTTGGAGTAAAGGTAATGTGAGGCTTTGCTGGGGGAGGGAGGGGGGGTCAGTGAAGTTTGGGGCCCGGGGACCGACTACATTGCTGCTTGGCTGTGCCAGCAAGTCTAAGTTAAACCTTTTGTTAGATCAAGTGCCTTCAGTTGTATTTTTAAGACGCGAGCAACACGAACAATTACCAAGATTCTGGAATGCAGCAGTAAAGCATTTCCTCTTTCTAATGTTCAATAATCAAAACTGTATTTTTGATTTATAAACACATTTTAATGGGATTTTGGGGTCTGTTTTTGTAACCCTAGCTTCGTTATAGCTCAGTCTTACCCAAACCTAACTCATGATTCATTCTTTGTTTTATCTTTTGTTGTAGTATTCTTTTTGTTGTTTCTACTCCACGTGTATGATAGCTTAGATCAAATGGCATTTTTGCTTTTGTTTTTAGTTCCTCTCATAGGTGAGTTATCACAGCACGTCGCTTCACTCGATGAAGTCGGCCGAGACACTGACGGTTTCAGTTTTGGCTCTTCTAACCATTTAGCTGACTCTATCTGATTTACTATATACATTAGTGTTATCCTTTATTTGTTTTGATCACATGCAGCTTTTACTGTCTTTTCCTCGACGTGAACATATTCCTAAACAGTAACCAAAAAAAAAAATGTAGATCTCTAGGCTAAACAAAAAGCTCTTTGATCGATGAATCCTGGCGGCCACAGACAGTACGAAACGTTTGAAACTGTCTTCCTGAGAGGGAGGTCGAGCCCTCCGTGCGACGCTGTGCTGTGTTGTTGAAATGGGGGTTTTATAGGCTACAGCTTGGACAAGTTTAAGCAGGTTTAAGAGTCATGTCGAGAGGTAATGTAGAAGGCCAGGGTTTGACTGACGGCGTTGAGTTATGCTGATTTTTTTCCTCGGAATAATTAAGAAACAATCAGTTATTATCTCAGTCAGGAATTGTTGTGGCAGATTCCAAAGATGTTGTTTAATGACACTCACTCCATTTTTTTTTCACAGTCCAGAAAGTAATTTGTAAATCTGCCTCTGTATGAACAAACTGTATAAGCTAATGAGAAAATGACGTAGGTTTGTAAGTGTTAATGAATCTGACTAGAGAGATTCTTCTTTATTATTCACACAAGATGGTTTGTTTTGAGTGACTAACCCCTGAGATTTAAGGTTGAGGTTTCTGAACAGAGAAGCAAGTGATTCTTCCCTGAGCGCTCCCATGTTTACATTGTCTCGGAGCGAGGAGCTATGACAGCCGCAGTGGAGACAACTACACCGACAGTTCACTCATTATCATGTTGTTTCGATGTTTACACCACGACTTCGTCTTTGCAGTAACCTTTGGATGATCCGCCTGCCGTGCATGCCCTCGGTTGAGAAGGCCGTGCCGGATGTCACACTGATTTTATTGTTAACCAATACTTGGGTAGCATTAACTTGGAACAATGTTGTTTTTCTAGAGATCAGAGAACATGAACTTTTGTTTTTGTTTTTTTTATTGTGAGAACATATTCTTTGTGAGAAACCTCCTTTTTAGAATTGATTTTACTGATCATTAAATCATGTGTCGATGATGAATTTAAGATGGATAAACAGTGTTGGTGAGAACAATGCAACTAAGATGCGTGGTACACTACAGTGCGTGTATCGCACGGCTACAGTTTTCAGCTTGATGCAATAATGCATTTTGTCACAGAACCTGATTTTATGCTTTCTTAGCGTGTAACTGTCAGAGCATATTAGCTGTTGACCGTCATTGTAGCAGTAGAACTAATCACACAAGTTAAAGGATGTCGTATTTAGAGTTTTTCTAAATGCACATGAAATGAATTTATATTCAGTAATGATCTGTTCTTTTTTTTCTTTTTTTTTTGATAGATATGTGCATGTGTTTTAGAACAATAAATTTTACTGTTACATTATATATATATCTCTTCATATAAAACTTTGAAATTGGCTTGAAATAAAGTATATACTTTGTGGTAATGCTTGTGTGTTAGTGTGTTTTATTTTTTTCAAACATGGAGTCTCAGCATAGAGTCGCATCATCCAAACGTATTGTACATTAAAACTCAAAGCTTGTAGGTGTAGGTGAGAAAACTGGTTGGGGTTTGGGTGAGGTTGGTTGTAGGTAACGCTGAGGGAGAAATTTGTATCAATGGGGAAACAGAGTTTTACACACCGGCAAACGGATGACAAGTATAAAGCCACAGTGAAAACTGAGTAGAACTCACTCTACTTGTTTGTTTCCTGAGGGCGCAGCCGAAATAGGTTACTACTTGTAAAACTTTAATCACTTATGGCAAAAGAAATAAGGAAACAAGCAGGAGCAAATTAACACAAGGGTATTGGTTTGTTCATTCTTGACTTCTGTAGATGCAACCTGGCCCAAGGTTCCCTCAAACTTCTACACACTGCTCCTTTCATTGTTCTCAATCTGTAGCTACCACTTTCAAACCTACTTGGACTTGGATGTTCAAACCTTTTTTTATCAATCCAAGCTGTCATTGAACAAAGTTTATACCAGGTCAGGACTGTCCACATGGCTCCTGGGTCACAGCAGAGCCGCGAGCAGGTTCAGTAGTACTGCTGTGGAAAAATGATATCAGTCACAGCTGTTAACTTCCAGTTCAAAACTCCAATGGAAAAATGACAAATTTTAGAAATCATCTGCAGCTGTATTGCATAGATCAGTACACCAGATAAAGTGATCTGGTTTTCTCGGAGTGTTTTCATCTCAAATGTCTGAAATTCACTTTTGGTAGTAACATGCATCCCACATCAATAAAGGTTGGAATAGTTAGTGATTATTCGTCCCATGAGATTGAATGAGCAGGAATCTAAAACATTGAGCTCACAGGTGGAAGTTTTAAAAAAAGAGGATAAAATGATCAGTATTGGACAGATTTGGGGGGATTTCTAAGCAAGTAATTCTGTAATAACCAAGGTGCAGGTTGAATTTAAAATTTCAATTCATGTTGCTTTGTGATCACCTGACCTTCACATGAACACACACCTGACCTCCGTGAACCTCAGCAGAAACACTTGTGTGTCACAGATTGCCCAGATGTGTTTTTAAACTACAGATGTCACAGCGTCTCATTCAAGCATTTTTCTAAGTAAAAGAGGGAACACTGCTACCTTGTGGACGAATGACACAATTGCAGCTTGACTACTCTTTTCTGTGCGTTAGTCTTCAGAATAACTGACATAACCCCGCACTGACATAACTCCTGATTGTGTTGTTGTTTCCTCACCATTTCATACACAACTAACATGCTTTTATGCGTTTTCTTCTGTGTTTCAGTAAAATATGGATGGAAATTAGCAGCATTCAGTGTACAGGTCATACTCAAAAAATTAGAATATCGTGCAAAAGTGCATTTATTTCAGTAATTCAACTTAAAATGTCAAACTAATACATTATGTAGACTCAGTACATGCAAAGTAAGATATCCCAAGCCTTTATTTGTTATAATTTTGAAGATTATGGCTTAAAAGTTACAAAACCCCAAATTCAAAATCTCAGAAAATTAGAATATTGTGAAAAGGTTCCATATTGTAGCTCAAAGTGTCACATTCCAATCAGCTAATGAATCCAAAACACCTGAGAAGAGTTCCTGAGCCTTTAAATTGTCTCTCAGTCTGCTTCAGTAGAATTCACAATCATGGGGACGACTGCTGACCTGACAGAAAACCATCATTGACACCCTCCACAAGGAGGGGAAGCCTCAGAAGGTAATTCAAAAGAAGTTGGATGTTCACAAAGCGCTGTATCAAAGCACATTAATAGAAAGTTAAGTGGAAGGGCAAAGTGTGGAAGACAAAGGTGCACAAGCAGCAGGGATGACCGCAGCCTGGAGAGGATTGTGCGCAAAAGGCCTTTCAAAAGTGTTGGTGAGCTTCACGAGGATGGACGGAGGCTGGGGTGAGGGCATCAAGAGCCACCACACACAGAAGAATCTGTGAAGTGGGTTTTAAATGTCGTATTCCTCCTGAACAAAAAACAACGTCAGAAGCGTCTTACCTGGGCTAAAGAAAAGAAAAACTGGTCTGTTGCTCAATGGTCCAAAGTCCTCTTTTCAGATGAGAGCAAATTTGCATCTCATTTGGAAACCAAGGTCCCAGAGTCTGGAGAAAACTGGAGAGGCACAGAATGCAAGATGCTTGAAGTCCAGTGTGAAGTTTCCACATCTGTGTTGGTTTGGGAGCCATGTCATCTGCTGGTGTTGGTCCACGTGCTTTATTAAGACCAGAGTCAACGCAGCCGTCTATCAGGATTTTAGAGCACTTCATGCTTTCTTCAGCGGACAATCTTTATGGGGATGCTGACTTTATTTCAGCAGGACTTGGCACCTGCCACACTGCCAAAACAACCAAAACCTGGTTCAATGACCATGGGATTACTGTCCTTGATGGCCAGCAAACTGCCTGACCTGAACCCATAGAGAACCTGTGGGGCATTGCCAAGAGAAAGATGAGAGACATGAGACCGACCATGCCAAAGAGCTGAAGGCCGCCATTGAAGCATCCTGGTCATCCATAACACCTCAGCAGTGCCACAGGCTGATAGCATCCATGCCACGCCGCATTAAGGCAGTAATTCATGCAAAAGGGGCCCCAACCAAGTACTGAGTACATATGCATGATTATACTTTTCATAGGGCCAACATATCTTTATTTAAAATCCTTTTTTTATTGATTTCATGTAATATTCTAATTTTCTGAGATTTTGAATTTGGGGTTTTCAGAAGCTGTACATCATTACTTCAAAATTATAACAAATAAAGGCTTGGATATCTCACTTTGCATGTACTGAGTCTACATAATGTATTAGTTTGACTTTTTAAGTTGAATTACTGAAATAAATGCACTTTTGCACGATATTCTAATTTTTTGAGTATGACCTGTAT